>JAJOOR010019204.1:0-29169 GCA_036250505.1 Solanum acaule | reverse complement strand
AGATAGGAAGGAGTGGAGGTCGCGTATTAAGGTTGAAGGTTAGTAGGGCTAGCGTGTTGTCTTCTCGTGCGAGGGTTTTGGTTGGTAGCGTTTGTAGTAGTCCTAGCCTTGATCTTGTAGTTCTTGTCTGTGATCGTATAGTCTTGTGTCGTTTACTGAGTCACCTCTCACTTTACTTTCTTGATGTTATTGTCTCCGTTGTTGACTATGCACTTTTCTCTTATTGGATACTATAGCATATATAATGTTTCCTCTTATTTTTCTTGGGTTGTACTTGAGCTGAGGGTCCTCCGGAAACAGCCTCTCTACCTCCACGAGGTAGTGGTAAGGTCTGCGTACACTCTACCCTCCCCAGACCCCACTTAGTGGGATTTTCACTGGGTATGTTGTTGTTGTTGTTGTTGTTGAATAGGAATTACCTGTTGTAGTATTCACGTTTGAGAAGTTTAGATCCTATTTCATTGGCACCAAAGTCACTGTGCATACTGATCATTTTACCTTGAGGTATCATATGGCAAAGAAGGATGCAAAATCGAGATTGATTCGACGGGCATTCTTGTTTCAAAAGTTTGATTTTGAAGGGAGAGATAGAAAGGGAACAGAAAATCAAGGGGTTGATCACTTGTTTAGATTAGAAGAAGAGGAATTGATGAAGTTAGATGATGTAGTTGAGATAAATGATACATTCCCCGACGAACATGTATTGGCTGCTTCATATTATCCCTTGGTTTGTAGATTTCGCCAATTATTTGGCAAGTGATGTGGTGCCTTCGAATTTTTGTTCCACCAAACAAGAAAATTCATGACTAATGTGAAGAGGTTTTTCTGGGAAGAGCCTTACTTGTTTCGTGTTTGTGCTAATGGGATTATTCGTCGATGTGTGCCCAAGGTAGATATGATGAGCATATTGGAAGCTTGTCATTCGTCTCCTGTTGGTGGACGTCATAGTGGTATCCGAACTGCTCACAAGATCTTGCATTGTAGGTACTGTTGGCCTACTATTCACCAAGATGCTCATGATTTCACCAAGTCTTGTGATCGCTGCCAAAGAGAAAGAGGTATTTCGAGGAAGAAAGAACTCCCAATGACTCTTATACTGGTGATTGAGTTGTTTGATGGAATGAAGTACATACTTGTAGCGGTTGACTATTTGTCTAAATGGGTGGAAGTTGTTACACTTTCAAACAATGAAGTAGGTATGTCTCCCTACCAACTTGTTTTTGAGAAGTCTTGTCACTTGCCTATAGAATAAGAGCACAAAGCGATGTGGCCACTCAAGAAGATGAATTGTATTGGGATGCCGCATCAAGTCAAAGATTAAATGAGTTGAATGAGCTCAATGAGTTTCGCCTAAAAGCATATGAAAGTTCATCCTTGTACAGGGAGAAGATGAAGCGATACCATGATTAAAATATTTAAAAGTGTGAAATTGTTCCCGGTGATTTGGTACTTCTTTCAATTCAAGGTTGCGCTTGTTCCCTGGAAAGCTCAAGTCCAAGTTGACGGGGCCATTCAACGTGGTACAAGTGTTTTCATGCGGACCCGTTGAACTTGAGAATGATTAAGGAACGAGATTCTATGTAAATATTCAACGGATAAAAATCTACTTAGGTCAAATAGAAGAGGTTGAAAAGGTAATAAAAGAATGGGATCCTAATGAAGTTTGAGTAATCAAGGGGTCTGCATCGTGCCACGACGTTAAATCAATGGCTACGTGGGAGGCAACCCAAGATGTAAAATCTAGTCAATTTAAGGAATTTTTAGTGATTTTTAAGGATTTTCTTTTGAATTTTATGTTTTATTGAGTCTTCGTATTGGGTAGATTAGGGTAGTATAGGGTTTGTTTCCAAAAAGAGTCAACAGAATGTAAAAAGGAAGTCCTAATATTTTCTATGTGTGCAGGAAAGTAAAGAAGAATCTAAAAAAATTCTAGTGCAGAGGGTCTACAGTTTCCATAGATAGTATCGTATATCCCAGGTATGTATTCTAAATTTCACTAAGTATAAAGGGTAACAACGATACCCATCAATGGATCGTAGTTCTAACTACAAACCGTCGTTGGGGAATCATCGGTCTTAGTCAGTTTATAGAGTCAACCCGACCCACGACCTATTTCAATAAAACCCTTCATTTTTTAAAACATCCCCCATTTCCCTCTTTCCCCCAACCATTACAAACCTTTCAATACCAACTAATCAACCACATTCCTACCCCTTCACATCTTTTAATCTCCCATAATCACATATATATTCATTTTCCTTCCCCTTCCTCATTTTCATCCTCTTTCTCCCATTTCTCCCCTAAATTTTATTCTTCTAAAATCAAAGGTCACAGGGTTCGGAGTCAAGAAAATTGATCGTCAAAAGGCTAAGGAACACACTCACACAACTTAGTACTTCTATGAAAGGTACAAATTTCAAACTTGAACTATTCAATTTGTAGATTGATATCAAAAGTTGTTACTTGACCTTAGGTATAAATTGCTTGTTAAAAAATTGAGTCTAATAGTTAAAAAGTGCCCTTGGGACGATAGTATTGTAAGTGTTGTCGAGTTTTGATGCAAAAATGTGATTAATTGGCATCTAGTTATGTTCTTGACTTAGGGTTTTGAGTTTAATTGTTGTTTGTATTTGTATGTTTGAAACCCTAGGAACGATAGAATAACATAAAATATGTTGAAATGCATGTTCTAGAAGTTCTTTGGTAGTCTAAATGATGAAATTGTGATGTTGGATAAAAGTTGAAATTGTGATATGAACTAGTACGGGCCGACGACCATGACCTACTGCTCATGGGGCAACCTACGGACTGTCCCATTAGTTAGAAGCATAACCCAATAGCCTAAGTTGTGAATGACGGTCTGAAATGTGACCTCCTGACCTACAGTTGGTACCTACGGTCCGTAAGTACAGACTGTTGGTCCCATAAGACAGTTTTCAAAAAAAAGAAATTAGTTTCGTAATTTATTTTGCATCTTTTGATGGGTTTGTTTTGTATAATTTGCGTACTAAGTAGTCTTCCACATATATGAAAGCACATACTTATCAACAGAAAGGGAACTCCAAGTCTATGATACCCTCGCACCGAATGATTGAAGATTCCAATGAGTCAGAATTTGATCCAGGGATGAGTAGATACTCTCTTATGGCACCTCAGACTATGAGGCAACAGACTAGACAGATTGTGTTGGAGGAGGAACAATCCTCTAGTCGTGATGATGCCCCCAGTCTGAGGAGGGGTCCAAGACCTCGAATACTGAAAAGAGGGAGTCGCATTCTGGCTCTTGCTCGAATTCAGTTGTCGCCTCGGCTTCTGATGCTACTAGTACTGGATTGGATCATGACCCTCCTAGTACGAGATATGAGATGATACATGTGTCCACTAAGCCGAACATATGGTGCATTCGAGGGATGTTCCAAATATACATAGACAGGCTGTTTGTTAGCGAATAGTAGAAGATGATCCGAACCATTACTGAGGAGAGACGGGTACTTACAGGCATCCTCCACACAGTGTTAGAGATTCATGAGTTGTTCAAGCGGCATGTATATGAGTAGATGGTAGAGAATCTTGGGAGATACATCTCGGAGATAGTGAGGGAGTTCTATGTTTCTTATGCAGCCACTGTACAGAGTACGATGCCACCACATTCTAAGTCACTAGCCCAACCCCCACTATTGATTAACTTGGTGCAGTGTATCCCTGTAGACTTATTAGAGACCACCATACGCCATTTTATTTACGACCTAACATATTCTTAGCCTATTAATACAGGTGAGTATGACTACCAGATGGGGTGGTGCAAAATAGGGCTACTATGCGTGATACTGAGCATCGAGACAAACTTCTATGCTTAATGGCTCGACATATTGTCGATGAGGGGGAGAGAACTGAATGGGTTCGTTACATGACACAGCCTATCAGAAAAGGGACCCTCAATTTTGCAGCCAAGTTCTGGTAGTCCATTATCCGGGTTTGATTGTCCCCACACTAGCGGAAACTATAGTGACTTGGGACCTTACTGTTATGCTTGCTTCACTGATGACGAGGCACGAGATTGATTTATCCCATATCATGATTGCAGAGATACATGAAAGGGCCTTCTGGAAGACGACCACATTGCCATTTCCCTGTCTCATCTTTCGCCTTTATAGAGAGGCTATTGTTCTGGTGTGCTGATGTTATAGGTTGATCAAGGTGACCAAGAAAGTTGATGTAGGGTGGATCCAATATGATGCAAACCTAGCGGCTCCACAAAAGGGTATCCAGATTTACTTGTCGCCTATGGGAAAAGACCTTGCTACTGATATGGTAGATGAGGACATCATTCCTGCCACCACTACAGAGCCCAATCTGCATGTCCACCTTCCACTTTATCCGGATAGGCTATGAGCACACCACGTGCTCCTGCCCCTTTTAGGTTTTCCATGCTGACCTTTGCCAGTGTCAAAAAATTGGTGACTCAAATGACCACTCTATTGTAGCATATTTTGCATTGGATGAGGAAGTCGGTCAGATAATCAAAGGCACAGACAAAGAAGGCAATTTAAGTGAAGACCTAGGCAATGCATCAAAGGATTGATGAATTTGAGCTTATGATGTTTGAGAGGCCTCAGACTGGGTCTACTGATGATGTTGCTGCTTTTCAGATGGAGTTTGCCAAACTCTGGACGATATTGATACCTTGACATCCCCAAAAGAAGTTGTCCCAGAGCCTGCCACAAAGGAGGATGCCGGTGATGTGGTGCTAAATACACTATTGGGCAAAGACGCACCTTCCCTTAACCCCTCCCTCGTGTGGATGGAAATCACACACATAGTTTTGGGTCCAGTACTGATACGGAAGAGGAGACAAGGGAAAGAAAGAGAGAGAGGTAGCAGGTTGACGAGACACAGAAACAGTCATTACTTGATGAGGAGATGCGGCAGAGTAGAGCCGCCGAGAGTTGGTTGCGGGTTCAGCTACTTCGAGGGGCACTACTAATGGTGTTCCCCCTATTCTAGTTAAGGGAGTTACTGATGGTAATCCAGCAGGTTCGGGCCGATCAGACCCACCCATTTCTCGATGGGTCTTCGGCACTTATACACCACAGGTTTGTCTTATCCTATGTTTTACATTTTCGTGCATCGGGGGCATCGCACCATATTTTTTTGTGGGGGTGGGGTGAATGTATTGTGGATGTTAGGGTCAATTCTGAATAGCCAAACTCATAATCCTTCCTTGGGGTTTTCTTGCCTATGTTCTTTTCCCTAAAGGAACTGTTTAATTTTTGTTGAACTGGCATGTTTAGGATAAATATAAGTGTAGAAGTAGACTAAAATGAAAGCATGATGGCAAAAGAGTGTGAAAAGTGATATCCCTCAAAGTTTTGATATGTGATATATCTGTGAGCTTGATGATTTGAATGTGTCGGATCTTTGTATGACATGATAGGAATCAATTACAATATATGACTTAAGATATAACATGAACCAGATACATTAATGATTTGATAGTGAAACAAGGTGCCATGTGTATATGAGGTTGTTTGTATATTCATATAGTACGTGCCAAAATAGAACTTGCCCCGTTTGTCTTTCTAAGATGATTTAGACTGCGAATTGGGAAATTATCATAGGACACTGTTGAAAATGAATCTACTCAAGCCTAAAAATAACCAACCAAAAGAAATAAATTGCTCCCTTCAATCCAAATGTTTGAGCGTAGCGAATACCATTTCTACCAATACACCCGAGTCACCTTCCCTAGAAAAAATGTGAAACTCTGTGATGGCCCTAGTCCCTGGTCCCTCCTTGTACATTATGAACATCAACTCAGGCTAAAAGCCTTAGTTGAGGGTGGCTACTTCAGAAGTTTGCCTTGATTTTGGTCCTGGTCCTCCCTAGGACATCATGCACCTCAAACCATACAAAGGGTGGTTACTATAAAGAAAAGCAAGAAAGATAAGTTATGAAAAGAGTCATGTGTAGAGAAAAAAATGAGCAAAAATGTAGAAAGTGGTGTGACTAAACAAAAAGAAAAAAAAAGAATGAGAAAGCTTGAATAAAGAGATAAAGAAAAGATTAAACATGCAAGAATGTCAAGTCAAAGTCACATCCGCGCTTAAATAAATCATAAGGAGAAGAGCAAAAAGCAAGATGGTGCCAAAATTGGTTGTAAAAGAGGTAAAATAGCCAATGTAATGTCAAGGTGGGTAGAAAAGTCACTTAATATCCAAATATACCACGTCTGAGCCTATGTTACCAGCTAAAAAAGTCTTATAGTGATCCTAAGTAACCAGTTTGGAAAGTCAAACCATAGAAAATAAGGTCAATCATGTGGTATTGAGCACAAAATGTATTTGAATTCACTTTTGAGTATGAGTGTATACTGAGTCCCTAACTAAAAAGTCAAACTTTGTGTGAAAAAAGGATTTCTTTGCAGTAAGGGCACAAGTTACATTGTTGAAGAGTTGGTATATTTGTGATTGTTGTCTGTGTATGTGAATGTGTCTATTGATATGTCTATGTCATGTTGATCGGCATTAAACAACTTGTTGAATCTGATAAAAGATTTGCACTGTGCTGAAAATAGATAAAGAGGGTGATTGTTTAGAAAATTAAATTCTATGTAATTTCTTGAGTTTGTGGGTTGCTTCTACATAAGTGTCATTTAGAGTATATTGTGTCACTTGAGGACAAGCAACAATTCTAAGTTGACGATGTTGATGTACTGTAGATTTAAGGTATTTTTGATGCATTAAATTTAGAGTTTTGCATGATTCTTAGGCATTTTGTTATTAGATGTGATGGTATGTTGGTCTTATTTTTAAGGAAATAGGTTTTAGAGCAGTTGATGATTAAAGTATGAAACAATAGGAATTTGGTGACAAATGAGTACAGCTGCGAGCCATCGTTCCTTTGACGAGCCATAGGTAGAAGTCCTGGGTGCAGTCCTGAGGAAAATGAACTAACTGTTGAACGATGAAGGCGACTGACGAGCCGTGTGTCCTACTACAAGCCGTAGATAATTTGTCGATAACTTCAGAGAAGATGAGTTCCAGTCCATGAACGATGATTTAATAGGATGGGTCGTCGATTGACTTACATACCGTAATTCAGCCTGCCAATGACACCCACTAGATATTGACCAACTACTAAACGGCGAAGGCACCTACGAGTCATTGTTTCTTCGACGAGCAGTAGGTGGCCTTCTGTTGGTGACACTGCCCAGAACTAGATTTTGTTAGGTTTCCTTTTCCTACTTGGTTTAGGACTTGTTTTTGGATTGCTAGACTTTTTGTGATACTTTGTTTTTAGCTTTGATAATTATATTGCAAACATTTTGAGCATTTATTCTTAAAGTTTGGTTTATGAAATTAGCGTTTGTTCTTAAATTTAAGATTCCAGATTTCATCTATAATACCTGTAAGTTAATGATTTATATTATTAACCCTATTATGAATTATGATAACTCAAGCATGAATAACAAAATCCACAACTAGGGTTGTGGGAACCATTAGTAATTAACAACGTGAAACTAATAATTAAGTAATTCTGAAATTGTGTTTATGTATGTATTGTTAATCTCTTCAGTCTGAATGCTTTTTAATGGTGCGCAGTGTTAGAACTCGCCTAATTTCTACTTGCCCAATCAAGGAAGTAATGAATGATAAAGAGATTGAACAATGGAGATTTAGCATGATAATCCGCTATCTGATAGCCTACCCACCTACCGCAAGGGATTATCTGGGGTTAAGGGTAAGGGTTAGTAAAGCATACACCTGTAGACTGACCAAGTTGTGTGGTGAAATTCCCTACTTAAACGACCAATAACTTAGGAGATACCTTACTTATTGCATGTTAACACAAGGAAAGAGTTTCTATTATTAGGATTACAGTGTTAACAACTTGTGGGAAAAACATTTGCCCTAGTTTCATCTCATATTGATATTACAAATTGCGAATTATGCTTACTTGTTACTATAAATCAATCAACTATTACTTTATCTACAAATCCCCCATTTTTACGGAAGTAAATTTGACTAAAAGTACAAGTAACTACAAATTATCATAATTGTAGACCATATTCCTAGTGGGATCGATCCTAACCTCACTTAGGTTCTTTATTTGAAAATGTCTTCTTATACTTCTTTAGGGAGGTGTCATTTGGGCCTATCAAGAGCATATCCACGTTGTCTCGTTATGTTAAAACAAGCACTTTTTGGGAGGCAACCCAAGTTTTAGTTGTTTTCAATAATGTGTGTCACTTGTGAAGAATGAGTTGTAACACTACGGAAAATGATAGGTTTAACTAGAGCCTAAACGTAGGGTTAAAATTCGTAGAATGAATCTGTGAATGTTAACAACTTATATATTGTGGAAATGGGGTCTATTGAGTTTAGACAAAGGGGCTAGTGCCCAGGCAAAGGGGCCAAGCCAAGGCCAAAGGCCAAGGCAGCCCCTATTTAAGAGCACACTACCCAACCCTCACGAGAGGGACCACGAGTCGTGGTCCACACCACGGCTCATGAAGAGGGGAATCCTCTTGCCTTGGCCATGAAAAGGTGGCCACCCTTTTCCCTAGCACTGCCTCAACTTCATGGAAGGGACCACGGCTCGTGGAGCCCTCTGTGAAGGAGACTTGGGCATGAGAGCTTGGGGGCATGGTCAGAGGTAGCTACTGCCTCACTCTTTCACGGGCAGGACCACGAGTCGTGGTCTACTTCACGGCCCGTAAAGGTACCTTGGCCAAAGGAGACTTGTGCTCCAAAGTGATGGTCACTGCCTCAACTCCACGAGGGGGACCACGGGTCGTGGTGCACACCACGGCTTATGGAGGTGGTCGTGAGACCTGGACAGGGACCATTAAATGAGGACTTTTTAAGTCTATTCCTGTTTAGTCCAATTAAAGTGGGGGTGTTTTGGGTATTTTAGGGGTAAAATATATATTGGTTTTAAGTCAAAATTCAGAAGACTTACTCATTAAGTCACAACACCCAAATATTTCCCCAAAACCCTCTCCTCTCAATATTTCTCTCTCTATAGTTCCTCCATTAAAGAAAACCAAGAACTTGAAGATTAGGGCTCACGAATCAATCCTGTCAACTCCAATTCGTGGGCAAAGCTTCAGGTAATGTATGGGAACCTTGATTCATGGAACAGTTTCCTCCATGAAGCCCTTCCAACTCTAATTTCAAAAATTGGGTATTGTTCAAAAACTAGGGTTTTTATTCTAGCCATGGGTTCTTCTTAAAAATGATTTCATTATGTTATTTGATTTATATTATGTATGATTTGACATTTAATGGTGATTTTTATAGTGAAACTCCCCATAAATCGATGTACTCCCCCATAACCCCAATTTCATGAATTGTGTCTATATGAATCTAGTTATTGAATCTTGTTTTTTATTCATGCTTAAAGTAGTACTTTTAAGTGTGATTAAGAGACTTGGTTCATGACTCTTGAAAAGGGTAAATTGTGAAGATTTGTTCATGATTGATGAAAGTTGTATGTGAACTTATGATTCAATTGAAAGGTAATGATCCTATGACTACTGTGTGAATTGAGGTGTTGTTGAAAGGTCAATTCTCCCCTTACCCTTTACAGATGATCATATATGACTTGTCTAGGATAATGTTGATGTTGTTGTGTTGATTGAAAGGCTAATTCTCATGAAAACACTATGAACAAAAATGTGAAAGGTTTACTCACATGTTAATGATGATTCTAAGGTTGAAAGTTATTTCTCACCTAAATGAGTCTATGAGCTATTTTATAAGTTGTATTGAATGAAGGGTAGAGCACTCCTTCACACATGTAAATACAATTCAATGACTAATTATGTATAATTTGGGAAATAATGCTTAGTACCGAGTGGATATGGAAAATGAGGTAAGGCCCTTCCGTCAATGCAATAGGTTGGGTAAGCTAAGTGAACTCATGAGATGGAAGCTCCTCCGCCAATGCAAGAGGTTGGGTTTCTAGAAGGAATCTCCCTATCCCACAACTATGTGCCAACATAGGACTTAGCTAGAGGATCCACCTAAAAGCTAAACATGTCACTTCTACCTTAGGCAATTAGGACACCTTCTTTCGGTGTGGGGTTTCACGATACCGGATTCCATGTAGCTCACATCGTCTATGTCGGGTATGGCTACTGTTCCCTAAATGATAAGATAATGAATGTGACATGTACTATACTATGATTTCTTGGTGAGTCTTACTTAGTAGGAGTGGGGGTATGCGACTTCACTTTTACATTGCACAAGTAGGCTTAGTAGGATGTTATGGAATGGTTCATTTATGTTATGATGAGATATGGATGTATGCATGTATGTTGAATGGATAGTTGCTATGAATGACTTTCCTTATGTTCAAGTAATGTACATGACTAGTTCTTTATTGATGTCTACTATTTATGATGAGGTTTAATGATGATATGTATGACTAACTTAGCTTCAAGGGAGTACTTAGTGTGGTTGGTATTATGGGATGCCAACCATACATTGCACAAGTGTTCCTTAGGGGTTGCTAAGGTATTGATGTTACTATGTTATGAGTACAAATGTGATTTTAGCTTGTCTTTGACATTGAAAATGCATGTTGTCTCCAAACTTTATAAATGCATTATTTTCAACTATAATGTCCTTTTTATGATATTTCAAGGATTTTATGCATGTTTCCATACTTAGTACATATTTGTGCTAACCCCTTCTTCTCCTACATTTTGATAAGTGTACGTTACGGCTAGGTGGCTTACATTCACCTTTCTTGAAGAAGACTTGGATTGCTTATCTCCAATTTGTGGTGAGTCCTCAAGTTTGAGGACGGATTATCTATTTCTTAGTTTATATTGTACTTCTCATGTTGAGACTTTTATTGATGTGAAGGGCTAAGTCCCAAACTTTGTATTCCTATGTTTTAGATGGTGTATGAAACAAAGTCTAGATTTCTATGATTTCCCTTTATGAAAAATGAAGTTTGACTTCTATTGTAAAAGTTTTAAATTTTATGCATTATTTCTATGTCTTATGTTATGATGATGCTAGAGGCTTGTATGAGACCCCTTCGGGGTCAAGTACGCCTTGTTACGTCTAGGGGGTACTCCTGGTCGTGACAAACATGGTATCAGAGCATAAGTTTTTGGGAATAATATTTAGGTTGATGTCTCATGCACCACGTCTAGTAGAGTCTTGTTCATGAGTGTGAAGCGCGCCACACTTATGAATGAGAGGCTATAAGATATTTAGGAACTTACACTTCTTCCATTACTCTTTAGTCGTGATTTGGAGTCCTAACTCTATGAAGTCTTTTTTCCTACCTCTCTCTTCTAATTATATTCAATGAATACAAGAAGAGGGAATGCAATGAGGATGCAAGAGGAGAACGTCAACGAGGGAGTTCCTACCTAAGCTCCTCAAGCTCCTAATGATGAAGGGGTCATGACTAATGTGGAAATAAGGGAAACTTTCCAAACTTTGACTCAACTCATGACGGTTCAAACTCAAGTCGTCACCACTCAAGGCCAAGCTATAACGACTCAAGCAAATAGGGAAGTTGGGCCCCGAGTGAATCCTAATGTAAGCACAATGGCTTCAAGGTTAAGAGACTTCACTCGAACGAACCCTCTTATGTTCTTTGGTTCTAAAGTGAATGAAGACTCATAAGAGTTTTTGGAAGTGGTCTACAAGATAGTGGATATTATGGGGGTAACTTCTATTGAGAAAGCCGAACTAGCCGGGTATCAATTGAAAGATGTGACCCAAGTATGGTACACTCAATGGAAGGATAATAGGGCTATCAGAGCGGGTCCCATTGGTTGGGAAGTGTTTAAAAGGCATTCATTTATAGGTTCTTTCCATGGGAAAAGAGAGAAGCAAAGGTGGAGGAATTTATCAACATTCGACAAGGAGGTATGAGTGTCCAAGAATACTCCTTAAAATTTACTAAGTTATCCAAATATTCCCCATCTTTGGTGTCTAATCCTAGAGATGAGATGAGCCGATTTGTGACATGTGTGTCTGATTCAATTGAGGAAGAATGTCGTGCAGATATGCTTCATGACAATATGGACATTTCACGTCTAATGGACTCTGCTCAACAAGTTGAGGAATCAAGGCTTAGGAAGAAGAATGGAGAGGTAAAGAGGGCAATGTCTGATGATGGTAATTCTTCTGAGGGTAAGTTTGAGGGTCAAAGTGGACCAAGGTTCAAGAAGAGGTTTTCCAACCAAGGCCCCTCCTATTCTCCAAGACCCAACAAAGATAGGGTGTCTAACCCTAAGCATCAAGGAGACATTAGGGGTGGATCTTCCATGGAGAGGCCTAGTGCCAAATGTGGTAAAAAGCATGAGGGGAAATGTTTTGCCGGTATGGGTGTGTGCTATGGATGTGGGAAAAGTGGACATCAATTGAAAGATTGTCCAACCCGCGCGGCCAAGGGAAGGGAGAATAATCAACCTCTTCTAAGTGGCTCAAATTCCGATGCTCCCAAAAAGAATCCCTTCTACAATCTTCAATCAAGAGGTGACCAAAAGAGCTCCCCGGATGTTGTAACGGGTATGTTGCAAGTCTTTTCCATTGATGTTTATACATTTTTAGACCCCGGTGCCACTTTATCTTTTGTTACACCCCTTGTTGCTATGAAATTTGATGTACTCCCTTACACCCTAATAGAGTCTTTTTCGGTTTCTACCCTGATTGGTGACTCGGTTGTAGTTAAAGGAGTATATAGGAGTTGTCCTATTTCTTTGTATCATAAAGTCACCTTGGTAGATTTGGTTGAATTAGACATGCTTGATTTTGATGTAATCTTGGGGATGGATTGGTTGCATGCTTGTTTTGCTTCCATTGATTGTAGAACTCGAGTAGTAAAGTTTCAATTTCCAAATGAGCCCATTTTGGAATGGAAGGGGGGAAATTCAATCCCTAGAGGTCGATTCATTTCATGTCTAAAAGCTTGTAAAATGATTTCTAAGGGTTTTATCTATCACATTGTAAGAGTTAAGGACATTGAGTCCGAGACTCCTCCTTTAGAGTCGGTCCCCGTAGTAAGGGAATTTCCGAAAGTCTTTCCCGATGACTTGCTCGGCATTCCTCCCGAACGGGAAATAGACTTCAACATCGATCTTTTGTCGTATACTCAACCCATATACATTCCCCCTTATCAGATGGCTCCGGCCGAATTAAAGTAGTTGAAGGAGCAACTCAAAGATTTGTCAGACAATAGTTTTATTCAACCTAGCATATCTCCATGGGGTGCTCTGGTGTTATTTGTGAAGAAAAAAAATGGGTCCCTTAGGATGTGTATTGATTACTGCCAATTGAACAAGTTCACTATTAAGAATAAGTATCCACTTCCTAGAATTGACTATTTGTTTTACCAACTCCAAGGGGCGAGTTACTTTTCAAAGATTGACCTAAGGTCGGGCTATCACCAACTTAGTGTGAGAGGGGTTGACATTCCTAAAACGGCCTTCCAAACAAGATATGATCACTATGAGTTTCTAGTAATGTCTTTTAGTTTGACCAACACCCCGGCAGCTTTCATGGACCTTATGAATAGGGTGTTTAGGCAATACCTTGATTCGTTTGTGATAGTTTTTATTGACGATATTTTGATCTACTCTAAGAGTGAGGGTGATCACATGAAGCATTTGAGGATAGTATTGCAAGTCCTTAAAGACCAACAATGGTATGCTAAGTTTAACAAGTGTGAGTTTTGGCTAAGGTCGGTTGCTTTTCTCGGTCATATAGAGTCAAGCATGGGCATAGAGGTTGATCCTAAGAAAACCGATGCGGTTAAGAGTTGGACTAGACCCTTAAGTCCCACCGACATTCGAAGCTTTTTGTGTTTGGCCGAGTATTATAGAAGATTTTTTGAGGGCTTCTCATCTATCGCTTCTCCATTAATGGCCTTGACCCAAAAGAAATCCAAATTTGGGTGGTCGGAGGCTTTTGAGAAGATCTGTCAATTATCCCCTTTGACCTTACCGGAGGGGACCGATGGGTTTGTAGTATATTGTCACAAACCGAGACCACCCCCAAGTCGTAACATGGCATAATTGACCCCGAAGGGGTCGCATACAAGCCCTTAACACATTCTTAACATAAGATAACCGAAAAATACGGGAAAATTCGAAACTTTACAATGGAAATCTTATATCATAAAAACAATAAGCGGAAGTCTTTCTATACTCTTTGTCTCAAACCATCTATTTGAAACTAAAGAATAAAACTCATTGGGACGCAGCCCATACAAAGTCTAAAACATAAAAATAAAGACATAGAGGAAATGTGGTTGTTATCCTATAAGCTATGAGGACTCACCAATTCTTCAACTCTTCTAACTCCTTGAAACTCTAGCCTCCAATATCAACTCAAACCTCCAACCCTACATTTGGTTAGAATGTAGGCAATATGCATTAGTACAAAAGGTACCAAGTATGAAAGCTAGCACAACATCATAAAAGCATCTCCAAATGGTTAGTCAACATAAGACAAAAGCATAAGAGACAATAATATAAACATAAGCATCATATAATACAGGTCATCCTAAAACATAATCAATGAGCATAGGAGAACATCATATTCATGACAAGGTCTCTCTACTTAGACCTAAAAGGTTACACACCTCAACCCTAAGTCTTTCATATTACAAGAGAACTACTTCACAAGCCACCTCCAAGTACACTTATGCAACGCAAGGATAGCATTCCATACTACCATTCAAGCTAAGTACCTCTCTTTGGTCATTCTTGGGCATAGTCCACCTTCATATTCAAGACCTAGGTTTTCATGTCAACTTAACATAGTCTATATTCCTGGTCCACTCTAAACCTTCTCTATGCCATAAGGGTACCATACTTCTAAGTAACCCCAAGACAAACTTGTGCAATGCATGAAAGGCATCCCATACTACCCTTCACACTAAACATAGCCTTGAAGTCTTCCTAGTCATATCCACCCTAATTTGGCCTCCTTATTAACTTCACTCTCTTAACTAAGGAATCTCTCACCTTTAGTCAACTATAACTAGGAAAGGCAACTCTAGTCCAATCCTATCTCAAGGTTTCTCTTAAATGACCCCAAGCCATACTTTGTGCAATGCACTCTTAGCATCCCATAATACTAACCGTGCTAAGTATTACTTTTAGGTCTTATTACTAGTTCTTCTTGGTTTGGAACCTAGTTCCCCTCTTTATCTTTAGAACCCTATAAGGTACTCTCTCTCAAGTACTTCTTAGTTCATTATTAGGTTGAACCCTAGGAGATACTTATTTTAGTATGTCTAAGTCCATCTATACTCTTGAACACTAGGAGTTACTTCATTAAGTATGTCTTAGTTCATTATGCTTTGAACACTATGAGATGCTTCTCAAGCATGTCTTAGTTCATAGGATATGGAGATCTCTACTAGGAACCTTGACTCAACTATGTGAAGGATCCCATCACATGAGACCTAACTTTGGGAAAACCCACACTCTACTACGTAAGAGGTCCCCCTTTAACTTGGATAGTCCTCACATCAACTAGGTGTGGCTCTCCTTTCTTCTTGGAGTCCGGACCATATCTTGTGTTACACTCCATCTCATTGTCAATATCCACTTGGAGCCAAGCATACACCCCAAGGTTTACTATTTAAGCTTTGCTTAACACTCATCTCCCATGAAAGGATGTCTTTGACAACCCATCCATGTTCAAATGATTCTATCACTTTCATCTAGCAAGCATTCCTAAGTAAGATTAGGTAAGTATAGGTCTTTCACCACAATCCAACCTTTTAGACTTCTATTCTCTTTTAGACTTTACTCTCATAGCCTTAGCATCATTAGGTAAACATATTAGCCTCCCCATAAAGCCCAAGCTATCATGATCACAAACCTTACTCTCAAGGTTTCTTTCTAAATCTGTTCTTTATACCTAGATTTCAAGGTAATTTGGTCACATCTTTCATTACTAGGTGATTCTAGTCTTAATTGATCATAAATGTTCAATTCTAACTTACAAGTCAAGATCAACCATATACAATGGAGTCTAGTTCAATTCATGATTATATGATCCTAACTTTGATCAATTGCAACACACAACATTGAATTTGGAAGATCACATATGAACCTTCAACTTTGCCTCTAATGGCATAAACCCATAAAGATCACTTTCATCAACTTAGATTAGGGTTCATCATAGAAATCACATGAATTCATCATATTATCATTAAACAAAGCTAAATCAATCATGATTGGGTGATCTCAACTAGATTGGAATCACACCTAAGCCCTACCCACAATGCAATCACAACCCTAGCTAGAATTAGGTTTTTGAGTTCACAATTGAGGGAAACTATGGGAGCTCCATGGGTGGAAGAACCCATGGATGATTAAGCTTCACATACCTTCAATCAAATCCCCAACAAATCTTGAATCCAATGGAGAAACGACCTAGATGTTGCCCCTGTTCTTCTTCTTTTTCTATTCTAGAGATAGAAATATATTTGGAGGGGAGTTGATTTGTTATAATGACTTGGGGTCTAAGGATTGGGGTTATATAGTTAGGTTTAGTTAAGTAATTAACTCACTAACCACCCCTCCTAACCCCTAGCTAAATAACTAACTCGAATTAAGACCCCCAATTTTAAAACTTAAAACTCGAAAGTAGTGGTCACCAACGGCCACCACCTACGGTCCCTTGGTGGAGCCACACCCCATGCTGCGCCTCCAGTGTTCCTTTCAGAATGGGGTTCTGGGGAAGCCTTGGTGGGGAGACTAAGTCTCAACCCACGAGCCTCACCCACGCCCCGTCACACCAGTGATGTCCCGTCAAAGGGGCTCGTGGAGGGCTACTGTTTGACAAATTTTAGGGCCACTGTTTGGGTCCTCTTCAAGGACCCTTAGGGTGGTCCTTGGGGAGTCGTACCCAAACGTTTGGACCCTAAACATGTCCACCTAGGTGTAGGAACCCTTTACACCCAAGTCAAACCTCATACCACACTCCAAAACTCAACTATAAGATCTTACAACATACTAGTTCAACTAGACTAGTTTCCGGGTGTCATGGTCGTTTCTTGACGTTTGACCTCTAAAATCACCAAACCAACTTACATAGCCATTTTTCATAATTTAAACAAGTTCTCCACTATAAACTAACATGTGAGGCTCTAGTTCAACTTATTAGATTTAGTCAAGCCTTAGCTAGGTCTTACTATATTTTTACGGGGTGTTACATTATCCCCCACTTGGGAACATTCGTCCTCGAATGACAGTTTAGACACTTCATACAGTCATTATTCTCAGCTAACTGCCCATCATGCATGCACTAACTCTAAATGCACACAAAATCAAGGAAGAAAACTTCAATTCCAAGAACTTGAGCATACTCATAATTCAACTCATGAAACTTAGATGAATTTTCTACTATAGTGCACCACAAAATGAGGAAACAATGAACAAAATTCATTTCAACAAGACCTAGACAATTCCATGAACATGCATATAAGGAAATCATGGCAACACATAAGGCACCAAAAATAATCCACTAGATAAGCACACTATCCCCCATTTGGGAGGAAGCCTATTCAAACTTTTCTAAACATCATGCATACTTAAGATAACTTCAAAATCCAAAAAAAAGCAAGTCATAAAAGACAATAAATCTAGAAATTTTCTAAAACATGAAAGAAACACATACCGGAAAGGACATGAGGAGATCACTCTTGATCTCCACTAGATTGGAGAGCATAAAACCTAGTATTCTTACTTTCTCTGCCCTTAGCCTTAAGAACCGGGCAATCACTCACCTTGTTCCCTTCCTTACCACACCCATAACAACCATCCATGCCTGCTAGGCACTTACCATGATGGCTCCTCCCACACTTGGATCAAGTAAACTTTGGAAATGGAGACCCACTACCCCTCTCTTAATCAACCCTAGAGGTGTTGGAAGAACCTTGGCCGGAATATATTGGTTTAGTCCTAGGCCTATCTTGTCCCTCGGACTTAACATTAGAAAAATTCCCTTCATTGGTCCTAGCCCTCTTTACCTCCCTATTCATCTTCTTGTGCTTTTGCTCCTCAATTTGTTCGGCATGCACCATAAGATGAGATATTCATACTAGGGATAAGCATTACCGAACGACACTCGTTCTCCACCAATTCGGACACTCCCATCACAAACTTATTCATTCTAGCCATTAAGTCCGCAACTAGGGTGGGGGCATACTTAGATAATTGGGTAAACTTGAGGCTATATTCCTTCACAATCGTACCTACTTGGCGGAGGTTGATGAATTCTTGCATCTTCCTCTCCCTTAACTCAAGGGGGAAAAACCTATCAAGGAATGCTTCTTTGAACCCTTCCCACTCTATTGGCCCAGCTCCTAACGGCCTATTATATTTCCATTGTTCATACCAAATTTGAGCGATATACCTCAATTGGTAAGCGGCTAGTTCCACTTTCTCTACCGTAGTGAAACCCATGATAGCAAGCACCTTATACACCTCATCTATGAAACCTTGAGGATCTTCCTCCACCTGAGTCAATATTTGGAGAGCCGCCCTTATCTCCACATTAGTCATAGTCCCTGCTTCATTAGGAAATTGAGGAGGAGCTTGGTGTGGAACTTAAATAGGAACCTCTTGCTCCTCGTCACCTTCCCCAACTCTCCTAGCATTAGCCCTTGTATTAGACATACCGTGAAAAACAATGGCACGGATTAGAAGAAGGGCCTACTAAAGCCAAACTCTATGGCACGACTAAGAGAATAAAGAAGTGAGACTTTTCCTAAGCATCCAATAGCCTCCTATTCATAAAATGTGTCGCGACTCAAACCCATGAATAAGACTCTACTTAGATGGGGTTTGAGACAATCCTTAAAATTTTCCCAAAAACCTTATGCTCTGATACCAAGTTTGTCACGACCCGAAAGCACCACCTAGTCGTAACATGGCATAATTGACCCCGAAGGGGTCGCATACAAGCCTTTAGAACATTCTTAACATAAGATAAATAGAAAAATACGGGAAAGTTCAAAACTTTACAATCGGAGTCTTGTCTCATAAAAACAATAACCGAAAGTCTTTTTATACTCTTTGTCTCAAAACATCTATTTGAAACTCAAGAATAAAACTCATTGGGACGCAGCCCATACAAAGTCTAAAACATAAAAATAAAGACATAAAGGAAATGTGGTTGTTATCCTCGAAGCTATGAGGACTCACCAATTCTTCAACTCTTTTAACTCCCTGAAACTCTAGCCTCCAATATCAACTCAAACCTCCAACCCTACATTTGGTTAGAATGTAGGCAATATGCGTTAGTACAAAAGGTACTAAGTATGAAAGCTAGCACAACATCATAAAAGCATCTTCAAATGGTTAGTAAACATAAGATATAAGCATAAGAGACAATAAAATAAACATAAGCATAAATCTCCAACATAAGCATCATATAATACAAGTCATCCTAAAACATAATCAATGAGCATAGGAGAACATCATATTCATGACAAGGTCTCTCTACTTAGACCTAAAAGGTTACACACCTCAACCCTAAGTCTTTCATATTACAAGAGAACTACTTCACAAGCCAACTCCAAGTATACTTGTGCAATGCAAGGATAGCACCCCATACTACCATCCAAGCTAAGTACCTCTCTTTGGTCATTCTTGGGCATAGTCAACCTTCATATTCAAGACCTAGGTTTTCATGTCATCTTAACATAGTCTATATTCATGGTCCACTCTAAAGCTTCTATATGCCATAAGGGTAACATGCTTCTACGCAACCCCAAGTCACACTTGTGCAATGCATGAAAGGCATCCCATACTACCCTTCACACTAAGCATAGCCTTGAAGTCATCCTAGTCATATCCACCCTACTTTGGCCTCCTTATTAACTTCACTCTCTTAACTAAGGAATCTCTCACCTTTAGTCAACTATAACTAGGAAAGGCAACTCTAGTCCAATCCTATCTCAAGGTTTCTCTTAAATGACCCTAAGTCAGACTTTATGCAATGCACTCTTAGTATCCCATAATACTAATCGTGCTAAGTATTACTTTTAGGTCCTATTACTAGTTCTTCTTGGTTTGGAACTTAGTTCCCCTCTTTATCTTTAGAACCCTATGAGGTGCTCTCTCTCAAGCATATCTTAGTTCATTATTGGGTTGAACCCTAGGAGATACTTCTTTTAGTATGTCTAAGTCCATCTATACTCTTGAACAATATGAGTTACTTCATTAAGTAAGTCTTAGTTCATTATGCTTTGAACGCTATGAGATGTTTCTCAAGCATGTCTTAGTTCATAGGATATGGAGATCTCTACTAGGAACTTTAACTCAACTATGTGAAGGATCCCATCTCATGAAACCTAACTTTGGGAAAACCCACACTCTACTACGTAAGAGTTTCCCCTTTAACTTGGATAGTCATCACATCAACTAGGTATGTCTCTCCTTTCTTCTTGGAGTCCGGACCATATCTTGTGTGACACTCCATCTCATTGTCAATATCCACTTGTAGCCAAGCATACACCCCAAGGTTTACTTGTTGAGCTTTTCTTAACACTCATCTCCCATGAAAGGATGTCCCTGACAACCAATCCATGTTCAAGTGATTCTATCACTTTCATCTAGCAAGCATTCCTAAGTTAGATTAGGTTAGTATAGGTCTTTCACCACAATCCAACCTATTAGACTTCTATTCTCTTTTAGACTTTACTCTCATAGCCTTAGCACCACTAGGTAAACACATTAGCCTCACCCTAAAGCCCAAGCTATCACGATCACAAACCTTACTCTCAAGGTTTCTTTCTAAATCTCTTCTTTATACCTAGATTTCAAGGTAATTTGGTCACATCTTTCATTACTAGGTGATTCTAGTCTTAATTGATCATAAATGTTCAATTCTAACTTTACAAGTCAACATCAACCATATACAATGGAGTCTAGTTCAATTCATGATTATATGATCCTAACTTTCATCAATTGCAGCACAAAACATTGAATTAGGAAGATAACATATGGACCTTCAACTTTTCCTCTAATGGTATAAACCCACAAAGATCACATTCATCAACTTAGATTAGGGTTCATCATAGAAATCACATGAATTCATCATATTATCATTAAAAAAAAAACTATATTAATCATGATTGGGTGATATCCACTAGATTGGAATCACACCCAAGCCCTGCCCACAATGCAATCACAACTCTAGCTAGAATTGGGTTTTTGAGTTCACAATTGAGGGAAACTATGGGGGCTCCATGGGTGGAAGAACCCATGGATGATTAAGCTTTACATAACTTCAATCAAATCCCTAACAAAGCTTGAATCCAATGGAGAAACGACCTAGATGCTGCCCCTTTTCTTCTTCTTCTTCCTCTTCTTCTATTCTAGAGAGAAAAATATATTTGAAGGGGAGTTGATTTGTTATAATGACTTGCGGTCTAAGGGTTGGGGTTATATAGTTAGGTTTAGTTAAGTAATTAACTCACTAACCACCCCTCCTAACCCCTAGCTAAATAACTAAATCGAATTAAGACCCCAATTTAAAAACTTAAAACTCAAAAACAGTGGTCACCAATGGCCACCACCTGCGGTCCCTTGGCGGAGCCACACCCCGTGCTGCGACTCCATTGTTCCTTTCAGAGTAGGGTGCTGGGGAAGGCTTGGTGGGGAGACTAAGTATCAACCCACGAGCCTCACCCACGCCCCGTCACACCAGTGACGTTCCATTAAAGGGGCTCGTGGAGGGCTGCTGTTTGACAACTTTTAGGGCCACTGTTTGGGTCCTCTTCAAGGACCCTTAGGGTGGTCCTTGGGGAGTCGTGCCCAAACGTTTGGACCCTAAACATGTCCACCTAGGTGTAGAAACCCTTTACACCCAATTCAAACCTCATACCACACTCCAAAACTCAACTATAAGACCCTACAACACACTAGTTCAACTAGACTAGTTTCCGAGCGTCATGGTCGTTTCTTGACGTTTGACCTCTAAAATCACCAAACCAACTTACATAGCCATTTTTAATCATTTATACAAGTTCTCCACTATAAACTAAAATGTGAGGCTCTAGTTCAACCTATTAGATTTACGGGGTTACATATATTGTGACGTTTTTTGAGTGGGTTTGGGATGTGTCCTTATGCAACATGGTAAGGTGATTGCCTATACTTCAAGGAAACTCAAGGTACATTAAAAGAATTATCCATCTCATGATCTCGAACTAGCGGCGGTGATGTTTGCGTTGAAAATATGGAGACACTATATTTATGGGGTGCATGTAGACGTGTTTACCGACCACAAGAGCCTTCAATATGTGTTTAGCCAAAAATATTTGAATCTCCAACAAAGAAGGTGGTTAGAGATTTTGAAAGATTATGACATGAGTGTCTTATATCACCCCGGCAAAGCTAATTAATGCCTTAAGTAGATTGTTCATGGGTAGTGTGGCTCATGTAGAAGATGAGAAGCAGGAATTGGTTCGTGATGTGCATAGGTTGGCCGGTTATATGTCCAACTAGTGGATTCCACCAAGGCTGGATTCATGGTCCATCATAGTTCCAAATCGTCTTTTGTTGTTGATGTAAAATCCAAGCAACATCTTCATCCTATCTTAATGGAATTGAAAGAATCGGTTCTCAACAAGTCCGTTGAAGCTTTCGAAGAGATGGTGTGCTTAGGTACCAAGGTAGATTATGTGTTTCGAATGTCGATGGCTTAAAAAAGCAAATTTTAGAAGAGGCTCATGGTTAGCGGTATTCTATTCATCCAGGAGCCACCAAGATGTACCATGACCTACGGGAATTTTATTGGTGGAATGGCATGAAGAAGGATATAGCGTGTTTTGTAGCCAAATGTCCAAATTGTCAACAAGTTAAGGCAAAACACTTGAGACCTGGAGGTTTGCTCCAATATATAAATATTCCCACTTGGAAGTGGGAGGAGGCGAACATGGACTTTGTGGTGGGTTTACCTCGTACTCGAAGGCAACATGTTTCTATTTGGGTCATTGTTGATAGGATGACTAAATCAGCCCACTTCATTCCCATTTAGGTTTCCTTTTCGGTGGAAGACTATGCCAAATTGTACATTAAGGAGATAGTGAAGTTGCATAGGGTTCCTCTATATATCTTATCGGATCGGGGTACTCAATTTACTTCATATTTTTGGAAGGCGTTCCAACAAGGGCTTGCTACCAATGTTAAACTTAGTACCATTCTCCACCCTCAAACGGATGGTCAAGCGGAACGGACAATTCAAACCTTAGAGAACATGTTGAGGGCGTGTGTGATTGATTTCAAAGGTAATTGGGATGACAATCTAACGTTGATAGAATTTGCCTACAACAATAGTTACCACTCAAGTATTGCCATGGCTCCATTTGAAGCACTTTATGGTAGGAGGTGTAGATCTCCGGTTGGGTGGTTTAAAGTAGGTGAGTTTGCCCTAATTGGTCCCGAACTAGTCTATAAGTCCATTGAGAAGGTTATACGAGATAGGTTGAAGATGGCCCAAAGTCGGCAAAAATCTTTTGCCGATGTTAGAAGGAGGGATCTTGAATTTGAGGTTGGTAATTGGATCTACTTGAAAATATCACCTATGAAAGGTGTGATGAGGTTTTGTAAGAAGGGGAATCTTAGTCCCAAGTATGTGGGCCCATACAAAATCTTGAAACATGTTGGGAAAGTTGCTTATGAATTGGACTTGCCAAGTAAGTTGGCTCCGGTTCACCCGGTGTTTCATGTTTCCATGCTCAAGAAGTGCATTGGTGATCCGGTATCCATCTTTCCTTTAGAAGGTTTAGGGGTTGATGAGAACCTTTCCTATGAAGAGGTCCCGATTGAGATTTTGGACCGGCAAGTGAAGAGGTTGAGAAATAAGGAAGTAGCCTCCGTTAAGGTTTTGTGGAGGAATCACTTAGTTGAGGGTGCTACTTGGGAGGCCGAGGCCGATATGAAGTCCCATTATCCTCATCTTTTTCCTTCTACTTCTATCCAAACTTGAGGTATGTAATTCCTCTTGAGTTTTAAGTGTTTTGGGAGTCATGTGTATTGTATGAGTTTTCCATGATTTCCTTATGATGTGCATGTTCTTGTGAGAATTCATTGTTTAGCATGTGTTGAGTTTTCATGAGGTATGTGTTCCTCATGTTGGTTTGCACTTTAGCATGATGATTGCATATTTGATTTCATGAGGTGAATTAATGAACATGTTTTTCTATACCTGTGATGATATGGCATATTGACTGTATGATGTTGTGTTGAGCTCAATCTAAGTTGGAGAAGGTAGTTCCTCCCATGATCATGTGAAATGATGAGTTGGTGCATAATGAGTTGTGGACAAAGTTCTTACTTTCTTGTGAATGCATTGCTTATGTCTTGAGATGGAGTTGAGGTTTATTCATTTTTATTCTATATTGTTTTGATGTTGGGCTGCTAGTCTTGAGTCTTTACTTCTGTAAGGTGTCTAGATCACCATTCGAGGACGAATGTTCCTAAAGGGGAGATAATGTAACACTCCGGAAAATGATAGGTTTAACTAGAGCCTAAACGTAGGGTTAAAAGTCGTAGAATGAATCTCCGAATGTTAACAAGTTATATATTGTGGAAATGGGGTCTATTGAGTTTAGACCAAGGGGCTAGTGCCAAGGCAAAGGGGCCAAGACAAGGCCAAAGGCCAAGGTAGCCCCTATTTAGGAGCACACTACCCAACCCTCATGAAAGGGACCACGAGTCATGGTCCACAACACGACTTGTGAAGAGGGATGTGGTCTTCGCTTGGCCATGAAAAGGAGGCCACCCTTTTCCCTAGACTTGGGCATGAGGGCTTGGGGGCATGGTGAGAGGTAGCTACTGCCTCACCCTTTCACGGGCAAGACCACGAGTCGTGGTCTACTTCACGGCACATGAAGTTGCCTTGGCCAAAGGAGCCTTGTGCTCCAAAGTAATGGTCACTGCCCCAACTCCACGAGGGGGACCACGGGTCGTGGTCCACACCACAGCTCGTGGAGGTAGTCGTGAGACCTGGACGAGGACCATTAAATGAGGACTTTTTAAGTCTATTCCTTTTTAGTTCAATTAAAGTGGGGTGTTTTGGGCATTTTAAGGGTAAAATATATATTAGTTTTAATTCAAAATTCACAAGACTTACTCATTAATTCACAACACCCAAATATTTCCCCAAAACCCTCTTCTCTCAATATTTCTCTCTCTAGAGTTCTCCATTGAAGAACACCAAGAACTTGAAGATTAGGACTCAAGAATCAATCTTCTCAACTCCAATTCATAGGCACAGCTTCAATTAAGGTATGGGAACCTTGATTCATGGAACACTTTCCTCCATGAAGCCCTTCCAGCTCTAATTTCGAAAATTGGGTATTGTTCAAAAACTAGCGTTTTCATTCTAGCCATGGGTTCTTCTTAAAAATGATTTCATTATGTTATTTGATTTATATTATGGATGATTTGACGTTTAATGGTGATTTTTATAGGGAAACTCCCCATGAACCCATGTACTCCCCCATAACCCCAATTTTATGAATTGTGATGGATGTATTAATGCAACATAATTACTATGAATTGTGTCTATGTTAATCTAGTTATTGAATCTTGTTTTTTATTCATGCTTAAAGTAGTATTTCTAAGTGAGATTGAGAGACTTGGTTCATGACCCTTGAAGGGGGGAAATTGTGAAGGGTTGTTCATGATTGATGAAAGTTGTATGTGAACTTATGATTCACTTGAAAGGTAATGATCCTACGACAAATGTGTGAATTGAGGTATTGTTGAAAGGTCAATTCTCCTCTTACCCTTTATACATGTTCATATATGACTTGTCTAGGATGATGTTGATGTTGTTGTGTTGATTGGAAGGCTAATTCTCATGAAACACTATGAACAATAATGTGAAAGATTTACTCACATGTTAATGATGATTCTAAGGTTGAAAGTTAGTTCTCACCTAAATGAGTCTATGAGCTATTTTATGAGTTGTATTGAATGAAGGGTAGAGCACTCCTTCACACATGTAAATACAATTCAATGACTAATTATGTATAATTTGGGAAATAATGCTTAGTACCGAGTGGATATGGAAAATGCGGTAAGGCCCTTCCAATAGATTGGGTCATCTAAGTGAACTCATGAGATGGAAGCTCATCTACCAATGCAAGAGGTCGGGTTTCTAGAAGCAATCTCCCTATCCCATAACTATGTGCCAACATAAGACTTAGCTAGTGGATCGACCTAAAAGCTAAACATGTTACTTCTACCTTACACAACTAGGACACCTTCTTTCGGTGTGGGGTTACACGACACCAGATTGCATATAGCTCACATGGTCTGTGTCGATTATGGCTACTCTTCCCTAAATGATAAGATAATGAATGAGCCATGAACTATACTATGATTTCTTGGTGAGTCTTACTTAGTAGGAGTGGGGGTATGAGACTTCACTTTTACATTGCACAAGTAGGCTTAGTAGGATGTTATGGAATGGTTCCTTTATGTTATGATGAGATATGGATGTATGCATGTATGTTGAATGGATAGTTGCTATGAATGACTTTCCTTATGTTCAAGTAATGTACATGACTAGTTCTTTATTGATGTCTATTGTTTATGATGAGGTCTAATGATGATATGTATGACTAAGGTAGCTTCAAGGGAGTACTTAGTGTGGTTGGTTTATGGGATGCCAACCATACACTGCACAAGTGTTCCTTAGGGGTTGCTAAGGTATTGATGTTACTATGTTAAGAGTACAAATGTGATTTTAGATTGTCTTTGACATTGAAAATGCATGTTGGTCTCCAAACTTGATAAATGCATTCTTTTCAACTAAAATGTCGTTTTTATCATAATTCAAGGATTTTATGCATGTTTCCATACTTAGTACATATTTGTGCTAACCCCTTCTTCTCCTACATTTTGATAAGTGTAGGTTACGACTAGGTGGCTTACATTCTCCTTTCTTGAAGAAGACTTGGATTGCTTATCTCCAAGTTGTGGTGAGTCCTCAAGTTCGAGGACGGATTATCTATTTCTTAGTTTATATTGTACTTCTCATGTTGAATCTTTTATTGATGTAAAGGTCTAAGTCCCAAACTTTGTACTCCTATGTTTTAGATGGTGTATGAGACAAAGTCTAGATTCCTGTGATTTTCCTTTATGAAAAATGAAGTTTGACTTCTATTGTAAAAGTTTTAAATTTTCCGCATTATTTTTATGCGTTATGTTATGATTATGCTAGAGGCTTGTATGAGACCTCTATGGGGTCAAGTACGTCGTGTTATGTCTAGGGGGTACTCCTGGGTCGTGACATGAGTTGAAAATGTTGCCAATGTAGATCTCAAGTCGGCAATTCACCAAAGCTTCTAGGTGATGCTCCAACAATTTTGCTCATTGGGAAGCTCAACTTTGCAGACGTATTGTCATATTTTTCGAGGTGCAACCCTATTTGGGGATCTGTCAATTATGTTAGGTGAACTCGACTCAGTTCACCCATTGAGCTACCTAATTTAGGGAGTGCACTATCAACTTCGTTGATGCCTTGGATATATTGGTGATTCACCCTCTTTCTTTGGGCGATTAGTCTTCACTTCGCCAAGTGAAGCGATAATTTTACATGCGCTGCAAGCATGGTCGGTGTTTCATCCTCTTTCGGTGATCTGCTAACCTAGTCGACGATCTCGGAATTCTCTTTCTGAGTCAGGGAGTCTCTCAGTCTAAGCTCTTTTAAGTCTCATATTTGCATTGAGGACACTTCAATTTTATTTTGGTAGGGTGAGGACTTACATGCAAATATTCTCCTTTATTTGGATAATTGTAGTATTTTGTTCTGGTTTATATCATATTGTTTCAATTAGTTTATCTCACTTGTCTCTTTTGTTTTGTCTCAAATTTGCAATTACCCCATGTGTTTTTAAAATCATGAAATGCTTGATTTTTCATTGATAATAATTTGAGGATTGATTATGTTCAATATTGATATCTTGAATAGTACACATGATGAGCATGGTGTATAGTGTTTGTGTTGCAGGAAAGAAATCAATGTGGTTGTACTTTTGAGTGATCTTTTTGAATTTTGTGTTGACTAGTTGCATTTTATGGGAGTCTTGCAATCAACATCGTAAGTAAGCTTTGATCTTTTTAGGTTGTGATAAATGATTGTATCTAAAATGTCATGTGTGGTGAGGTTTTACTTGAAAGCATGTTTGTGGAATCCTAGAATTTGTATTGTTAGTCTAGTTGTCTAGCCTTGGTAAGTGTAAGGAATGATCTTGGGCAGAAATTTTGAGAGTGCACCCTAATTTCCCTATCCTTGTGTGACTACCTTGTAAGGTTGTGCATCCATTTTGGCACCATTTAAGCCTAAATCATTTATTGACAACCATATTAAAACCTCTTGAGCCAAATTGTCCCGAACTTCTCACCCAAAATCTTTTTGAAGCATCGGTATGTTTGAAAAGCCTATGTTTCGGGTGTGGAATGGAAGAAGGAATGATATCCAAGTGAAAGACAAAGTAATATGTGATGAGACTAAACTTTGAAGTTGTTACAAAAAGAAGGAACCCCTCCTTATATAAAGAGAGAGAGAGAGAGAGATAAGTGGTATTGTGATGAACAATATTGAAAATTGAAATGAAAAATAAAGTTTGGTGAAATAAAAATCAAAGTTTGTGAAATAAAAAAGGGTTCCAATAAAATGAGTGACAAATCGAAGTTAGAGTAACAGAAATTGAGAAGAGATGAAGATGATTGCAACAACGCTTTGAAAAGGTTAAGTCACTGAGCCAAATTAACAATACCTTGACCCTCAGCCCCATTACCAGCCTAAAAAACCCTTGAGATCATCCATGAACTAGGTTGTGTGATGATTGGAAAATATGGGAAAACCTATGGGGTGAAGCTTGCATACATTTCTCTTTTGGGAGAATGATACGCTCAAATTACACCTCCTTTCAGAAGCATAAGCGATCGTTATCAAGTAAAGAACCCAACTTGTAGGTTGGGATCGATCCCACAAGGAAAATGGTTTAGACTTTACTTTTAACCAACAATTATTTTCAATTAGTCAAATTATTTCCAGAAACAGGTAATAAAAGGGGGGTTTGTGCTTGTGTGAAACAAATAGTAAGACTTAATATTGTAATTAATAATTAAATTCAACTTTGGTTGTTATC
>JAJOOR010019203.1:0-35491 GCA_036250505.1 Solanum acaule | reverse complement strand
CATGGTTAGATTGAAAATTGGGAATTTTGGTCTTTGAATCACTTTTGAAAATCTTTGATAAAACTCCTTGAATGATAGGTTATTCAAGAATCAAGAGTTACCATACCTTAATTATTGAAGACCCATGAAATTGAAGAAGAAATCAGTTGAAAACCCATCTTCTAGCTTGAGCTTCATCAAGGTCTTCAATGGAGTTTTTAAGAGAATTTATTTTTTAGAGGGAAGGGTCAATTTGAAGAATGGGGTCTAATTCTAGGTTTTGGGGTTTTAACCACTTAAAATACCCTAAAATAGGTAGAATAACCATTTATAATAATTCCCTAAAGTACCCAAACTACCCTTCACTTAGTTGGACCTTTTAAACAAGTCAAACTTGAGTTTTATATTCGCAGATTTCGTCGGGAAACAAGTTCGCGACGCGGATGTGTTCCTGCAAGTTTCTAGAAATTAAATTCTGAGACAATAGAGTCCGCGACGCGGACCAAACTTTTTGGCCATAGGTGGAGTAGGTCCGCGACGCGGAGCCACTCCCTCCATGCACAACTTCAAGCAGCTTGTTTGACCAAGGGTTGGGGTCCTCCTCGGGGTCCCTTAGGGTGGCCCCGGGGAGTCGTATTCAAACGTTTTGACCCTAAAAACATTTATTAAGACACTAGGGTCACCTCCACTGATTTTAGACTCCAAACAACACATAAAAACATGAACAACATACTAGAACACGCCAACACGTAAAAGACTAGTTTCCGAACGTTTTGGTCGTCCCTTGACGTTTGACTTCCAAACTCTCTAAAACTGAGTTAAAAGGCTATTCTTCATTAATTTAACAAGTTATTAATGCATAAAACCCATGTGAGGCTCTACTTTATCCTACTTCATTTTGAGGGGTGTTACATGTTCATCACTATAGAGCAACACAATTACCCCTGACATCGATTTCCAATTCCCACCCTTAAATTACTTGTTGCTTATTTGAATTTATGAAATCTTAGCTTAATTGCGACTTTTGATAACCAAATCTTTTTATTACATCCGATGGAATCATCCACTCACTTGTTTTATTGGTAAAACTAAATGAATTTACATTACAAATTTCCTAATAGAAGTCGTAATACTGTATCATTCTCCGTGGGATTCAACCCCGACTCTTAGTTGGGTATTTTTTATTGACAACGACCGCTTAGTCTTTTAATTGGTTTTGAATAGTAGTTTGAGCATTATAAAAAATGGCGCCGCTATCGGGGACTAATGGCTAGAAATTCCATTTCATAAATTAGTTTGTAAATTTGTTTAGTTGTAGTAAATTGTTGCTTGGTGTTGTGGTTTGCTGATTTTCAAGTTTAGAATATGAGTGACCACGGTAGTAACAATGATAGTATCTACGGGTAGAACGATAAGATGGGTGATTTGAATGATATGCATCTAAACATCATTCAAACTACGGGATCCATATGAATACCTCCCATAGTTAGGAGGGCAGTTTTTCATGTAACTGGAACAATGCTACAATTGCTTCAACTACGAGGAATGTTTGGGGGTTTATCTTATGAGGATCCCCATGAACACCTAGAGAGATTCTTTTCCCCCTCGAAGATAGTTATACTTCAAACCCAAATCCAAAATTTCAAGCGAATTGGAGGTGAACATCTACATGAGACTTGGTTCCGATTCTAGAAATTACTATTGTAATGTCCAACACATGGTGTTCCGGACAATTTATTGTTCCAATACTTCTATTGCAACATTGATTCAGTCAATAAAGGTGTGGTTGATCAGTTGGTCCAAGGAGGATTAATGAGACAACTGTATGAGGTAGTAACATTATTTCTAGACAACATGATAGAGGTTAACCGAGCATGGCATACTAGAGAAGACCAAGTGTTTACTCTACAACTGAGCATGAGCAAAGAACAAATCAAAAAGGAAAATGAATGAGATGAAAACATGGCTAAAATGATAACCCAACTCAATTTGTTGTCTAAACATGTCATGTGAGGTGAACTTAAATCGGTGAATGCAATTGGAACAAGTAGTGGGCAATGCCCAAATGATTCCTAGTTTGAGGCACTAAACAATGAAAAAGTTCAATACTTGGGAAATCAAATGGAGGGGTTCTTACCGAAATTATCAATGAAAATGTAGGAACCAAGGTCGGAACAAGGAGTAAGATGGAAGTTGGAAAGATTAGAGATGTGGAAATTGGAGAGATAGGGAGGCTGACAAAGATAGGTACATCCCTCCCATGATCGTCCATGACCAAATGAACCAGATGGTCCGGAAGGAAACCAATTCGAGGAAATGCTCACAAGTATCTTCAACAAGGTTGAGGGATTCGACAAGATGTTGCAAAAATTGAAAAAATGATTTATCCACCTTATCTCAAACGATGACCTCTTATTCGGTGTCTATTAAATAGTTGGAATCTTAGATGCTCCAGATCACCACTCATCTCACTCCAAGGAAAAAGGGAACGTTGCCTAATGACATCGTCCTAAATCCCAAAAATGAATGTTGAGGAAATGAGAACTATGTTGTGCCACGATGTTAAATAAAGCTCTTCTTGGGAGGCAACCCAAGTCTTTACTTTTATTTTATTGCTTTCAATAACGTGTGTTGTGAGTGCAGGTTGAAAGGAAGTCAAAGTGTTGCGAGGGAAATAATATGTGATTCCAAAACCATAACGGCAATCCGTCGAAGGCGTTGTGCAAAATCATTCCTATCATCCTTCTGAGATGGACAATGTAAAAAAATGTATTGTCATTTAAGGTGATCGGAGCTCCAAAAGGTGATCCACCAAAGTATGCTATGCAGACTCCATCGAGTCTGCCGAATCAACCTACATGTTTGGTTTTGTTCAAGCCTCTTCGACGAGCTTCAGCTAAAGTTGGCAATCTGTCGAACACACTCAATGACATTAGTCGTGATCACCGAAAGTGCCTGGTATAAAAAGGCCAAGGGTCTTTTAATTTTCAAAAAGAATACCATTTGCTATGTTTGAAATCATTTCCTCCCTTTCACTTGCAATAGCATATTTGAGTGTGTGATTGTCCTTATTGTGTGATTCTCTAGTGTGTGGAGTACATTATTTGTCTTGATTAGTCGACCCAAAACCCTAACCTCCCTCATTTTTGCATTTTTCTTCTCTTTGAGGTTGGTGTTCGACTTCTATTTTATGATTTGAGCTTTAAAATGTGTATGGGATTAAGGACTTTTGATGTTTGTTGTTAGTTAATTTTGTTGGGTCATGCTATATTGTTGATATTTAATGTTGCCCATGTGTTAGATAGTTTAAATTATGCCTAAATTGCTAAACTTGAATGTGTTGGTTACTTGTTGAAATTGACAGGTAAATATTGTTGGGTCTTACTTATATTCTATATGGGTGAAGTCTGAATAGTCAGTGTTGACCCAATTGCATGATTTTGCCCAATATTAGACTGAGTGATAATTTTCATAAGGGATAATAGTCAATTTGAGCAATACTTTGTGATATTTAAGGGAAATCTGAGTACCCATGGGTACATAAGCATGTGGGTAGATTGTAAAGTTGATTGGGAACTAGCTATTGTTGTGTTGTTGGTTTAACCTATGAAAAGGCATTGGGCTGAACACCACTTGTTCGATGGGCTTGTCTTAGCTTGCCCAAGGCGGTTAGGTGAAAGTCCGAGTATGCCCCAACTCACCTTCTTGAGTGAATATGTAACCTTGTGTACTATTTTACAAGTTTGCCCTACCCACTCAGCGGATCACCAAGTGGGAGTGGACATCCATTTTTATGTATGTTTCTTTTCATTTTGCACTGATAGTTTCGGTGGACTTATCTTAGCCCGCCGAAACCAACTAGGTGAATCACCAAGTTAAAATTAACTCCACCCATTATGCCTTTGTTCTTTTATTTTTTGTATAGTCCATTTCAGCGCCCAATGAGGGGTTCACAAGACCTCGTAACCCATATGTTCCATCTTGGGTGCGAGAGTTTTACACGACCTATGCACATGCCTTACATAAAAAGAGGAAGTTTATGGTTTGAAATCCCTTGGATGAGGTTGAAGTGCGTGGTAAGACGGTACAATACCATGTGGGTGCAATCAACACAACCATTGGCACCCCCTCAAATAAGATTTATATGTTCCAGATTCGCATGCACCATGCATGACGCTCTGAAGGGGTGTTTAGCACCATTTATATTTTGATATTTCTCCACATTGGATAGTTGGTGATGCGAAAATTGAGAAGAAATATCTGAATAAAGGTGACTGGTATTGGTTCAGACTCATAAGCAGCAACATCTTGCCTTCCAAAAATGAGTCTATCCTCTGGCATACCAAGACGGTGTTAGTGTGAAACATCATCGACAAGGAGCATATCATATGGGTCCATCATTATCAAGGAGGTTACAGTTCCCTTTCGGGGTAAAACTTATGTGAGGATCACCCCGGCCTCCTCTAATGATATCCGGATGATTGAGGTCAATTATCTAAGGGATGATACGACTTGGAGGAAGCCGCAACCACCAGACACCACGCCTATTGTTGGTCAAGCTACTTTGGCTTGTGAGGCCACCACATCTACTCCTTCTATGGAGCAGTCAGGTATATCTCAGTCTTTATTGTACCTTCCATTTCTGCCACTACTATTGTTGTCTCACCTACCCCTGTTCCTACTTATCGTCCCCCTTTGACCCAAGCCATGATCTACCAAATGGGAAATCTTGCTTGGTCTGTCGATGTGAGGGCGATGAGGACTGAGGCTGAGTAGCCCAAATTTTTAGAGACAACCATTGAGAAGGTTGTAACTCCTTTGAGAGATAGGGTGACCCAGTGCGAGGGGTTGATTAGAGACCCGAGAGAAGATGAGGGTAGCTCAGGTGTACTTAATACTATGAGAAGTGAGCTTGATACATGTTTTGGGGAGATGTTCCCCTACCTGATGCACCTACCTCTATGCCACTGACTATGCCTAGCAGTGAGCTATCTCATAGTGTGCAGCCGGGTGGGATAGCTGAGATAGTTGAAGATGTTGTTTCTGATGATATTGATGAGTAGGATGAGAGGGCTGGCGATGATTTGGCTCAAGAGAGTGACGAGGATGAGTTGAGGAGACAGGAGGATGAGTAGAGGATTGCACTAACACTCACGGAGTCTAGACACTAAGAAGTTGATAGTTCAGGCTACATTGGAGAGATCCCTTCCGGAGACCTCCGTAGTTGCCACCAGTGAAGTCTCTTCAGACTCCACCATTCCTCCAGTGATGTGCCGGGCATTAATGCCACGGATGATGCTACATTGCTGCCTCCTATGATCTTATTGCCAGGAATGGATGCCCCAGATGATCCATCTCCTCCAGAGACTCCACAAGCATAGCCTGTTAGGGGGACCGTTTCACTTTTCCACCCGTACTCTTTGATTTGATTTTCGCATTAAGCACACTGATGTTTACTTTTTGGTGGGGTAAGGGCACTTGTGCCAATATTCCCCTTTTATTGTATTTTGGTATTTTGTTATTTTCAATTTTAATTTTGGATGATTGTAGTATTTTGTTTTTTTTTATGTTATAGTGTTTCATTTGGTGTTTATCTCTCTTTGCCTCTTTCTCTCAATATCTTATCACCCCTTGAGTTTTGGAAATCGTGAAATTCTTGAGTTTCATTGATAAAAATTTGAGGATCGATTGTGTTCAGTATTGATGTCTTGAATAGTACTCATGATGAGCATGGTGTAAAATGTTGTGTTTCTAGAAAGAAATCGACGTGGTTGCATTTTTAACGATCTTTTTGAATATTTTTGTTGACTAGCTGCATTTTGATGTGAGACTTGTAATGAACATCACACACAAGTTTTAAATCTTTTCGGGCTCTACTAAATGAGTGTATTTGAAGTGTCATGTGTGGTGAGTTCTTACTTGAAAGCATGTATGTGAAATCCTAGAATTTACCTTGTGTCTAATTGTCTAAACCTTAGTAAGTGTAAGTCATGATCTTGGGCAAAAATTCTAAGAGGGAACCCAAACTTCCATATCCTTTGTGACTACCTTGTGAGGGTGTACATCCACTTTGGTACCATTTGAGCCTGAACCATTTGGTTAGAACCATATTAAAACCTCTTGAGTTAAATTGTTCGTACCTTCTCATCCAAAATCCTTTCTGAAGCATTGGTTTGTTTGAATAGACAATTTAGGCCAAAAGCCTAAATTAGGGGTGTGGAAAAGAAGGAGGAAGACAAGCTAAGTGAAAGGCAAACAAAGATGAAATGAGACTCAACTTTGAAGTTTGTTAAAAAAAAAGAACCTCTCCTTATAAAAAAAAAAAGGAGAAATATTGTGATGAACAATGTTGAAAAATTGAAATGAAAAGGAGAGCCGGTGGAATAAAAGAGGGTTGCCAATAAAATGATTGACAAGTTAAATTTTGAGTTCTCAAATGAGAAAAAATGAAATAAATTTGAGAAGAGGTGAAGATGATTGCAACAATGCTTTGAAAATGTGAAGTCACTAAGCCAAATTGACCATACCTTAACCCTTATCCAAATTACAAGCCCAAGAGACCCTTGAGATCTTGCATAAACTAGGTTGTGTGTTGATTGGAAAATATGGGCAAACCCATGGAATGAAGCTTGCATGTATTTGTCTTTTGAGAGAGTGAGAGTTACATTTATTTCTTGTTTCTTTATTGATTTGCTTTGTGAGAGAATTGAATCGTTTTATATGAGGGCACTTGAATGCATTTATTGAAACATGATCTTGCATTAGAAATGAAGCTATAGTGAGCTTGAGTTTGTTTTGAGACCAGATAGTCATCATTTGAAGCTTCTAGATCGTGATTGAGTGTAGAATGTTGTTGAGATTAGTCTTGTAATGGCACTTGCATGTTAGCTCTCATAGAGTACTTTTGTAGACACCCTTGTTGAGCTGATTGTGTTCTTGATTCACTTGAGGACAAGAAAAAGTTTTAAGTTGGGTGTGTTGATGAGTGGTAGATTTACACTCATTTAAGGCCTATTTAGCTCAACAATTAGTGTCCTCAATGCCTAATTATGTCTGATTCTAATGATATATTGATTATTTGCAGCTATGAAGGCTTAAGGACAAGGAAATGATGAACGTTTGAAAGAATGGCCAAAAGTATGAAAACAAGTGTAAACTCCATATTATTGATCACCTAGCAAGAAGGTCGGATCTCCCAATAAGTATGACCTCGCCTAAATTGACAGTGCATGACACTTGAATTAATCGAGGCATTTCAGTGAACTTAAAATAGAAAGGTGACTCACCAAATGAGAAAGGAGAACATATTGACCATCGCTGAAGGTGACAGTAGAGGAGAAAAATTGAAGGCTTGAAGGGCGAATAAAGGTGGTACTCGGTGATACACCGAATGTGAAAGGTAGACTTCAATGCTCATTGAGGTTCAAACACCTGAAGCCTAGAGAAAGAGAAAGGTGAGCTAAAGAGCAGTGGGAGATCCACCCATTGTGATGGGCGATCCCGATTAATGTCGCCCATTGGGTCACGCATTAATCTTTGGGCCAAATTTTGGACAAATTATAAATAGCCCAGAGGAGAGAGAACATGAGAGAGTTTAAAAACTATTAGTCTCGAACAATAGTTAGAGAGAAAAATACTTTACCTTATGAAGAACACTTTCTAGTTTTTGGGGGTTTCCCAACTTTGTTCTTGAAATTGATAAATTGAAGTTGAATGCAAAGTGGGTTTGCTTGTGATTGCTTAATTTTATGTTACCTATGACTTCTTTCATGAAATGTATAATTTCTATACTCTTTGTAATGGGTGGGTAAAACCCCAAGATCTTGGGGTGCATTTATGGGGTTGGGTGTTAATGTAGTGTGGTGGATATTGTGTTATGCTCTGTTTTACTGCTATTCATACATGTATTTGGGCTTATCAGCATGGGATTAACTTATGGGTTAAGGTTGCAAACTTAATTCCCACTTTATATCTCTGATTGATGCTCAAAAGAGATTGATTGGAGTGAGTAATTAGTCTGATACTTGCAATTTAGGTTTAATGTCTGCAACTTCCTTGAAAATAAAGGTTATGGGTCAGATCTATTTGCCCAACTACTGCATGAAAAGAGAGAATAGTGTAAGGTATTGGGTTTTTTGATATAGCACATAGATGAGACCAAAAAGAGATTCTACGAAATGATATTATGAGATCGAAAGAAGATAGTATCATTTAAGATGACTCAGCCTATCCATGAATGTTCATTACTATAGAGCAACACAGTTACCCCTATGTGACATCGATTTCCAATCCCCGCAGCCCTAGATTACTTGTTACTTATTTTAATTTATGAAATCTTAGCTTAATTTCGACTTTGATAACCAAATCCTTTTATTAAATTTGGTGGTATCATCCATCCACTTGTTTTATTGCTGCAAATGAATGAATTTACATTCAAAATTTCCTGAAAGAATTCCTAGCCCTGTATCATTCTTTTTGGGATTCGACCCCGACTCTTAGTTGTGTATTTTTATTGACAACGACCACTTACTCTTTTAATTTGTTTGAAGTGTAGTTTGAGCGTTATTAGGACCCATGTTTTTTACTTGATTATGGTGATGAATTTAAGAAATTTTTTTCTGAATTTATGAAGTATGATTTATGAAAGTTACGCATGTTTTATAAAAATGATGTTTTATGAATTAAGGTTGCTGATGAGACAAGTATAAATGAATTGTGAAAGGTTTTCTCACATATTATGAAATCATGGTTGTGAAAGATTTTCTCACATATGTATGAATCATGATTTAAAAGAGCTACTTTATAATGACTTAATGATTGGATTGGTAATTTAATTTGGTCTTTCCAAGTTTGATGATATGAATATGTTTATGACTAATTCTGTTGGGATTTTACCTAGCACCCAGAGAATTTCGAGGTGGAGACTCAACTAGGGTAGTCTCTAGTAGCAATCTCTAGTCCCAAACTACGTGCCCCCGCTACTGTGCCTGAGGCTTTTGTGCCTCCCATCAAATGTGAAAAGGTGAGCTCAATTCTATCGTTGAAAGTGATAGACTACTAAGTTAAAATGAGGACTAAACTAGGTGAACAAGGTGGTCATCAACAATTCACCGAAAATGAAAGACTGACTCCATCGAGTTTACCAACTGAGCTTAAACTACATGAAGCCTAAAGCAAAGAAAGGTGAGCTGAACAACAAAACGATGATATGTTGATCGAGTAGGTGAACCCGACTAGCGTCGCCAATTAGGTCACACATGAAATTTTGGAGTAATTTTTGGTGAAATTATAAATAGCCAAAGGAAAGATAAAATGTATCTTCTTCTTTTTTGTCGAAACAATCAACTTGTATTGATACCAAAAAGTGTAATTACAAAACCAAGTAGATGCTGACCATCTACTTCTCAAAATTCTTACCACAAAAACATTCCTAGCCTGATAAAACGTATCTTTCATTAACTAGATTCTACTATTTTTATCTTTCTATCTCTAGAAAATAATTTTTGAATATTGCTTAGTTTTGGGGTTTTTGAACAACTTGTAATTGACAGTTGAGGGTTCAAATCCAAGTGGATGTTGAATTTTATTGCTGATCAACATTTTAATGGCTAAAAACATAATTAGTATAATTTCTTTCTATTTCATGATGCTTGGCTAAAACCCCTATTTATGGAGTGGGATGTTAACTAATTTTAGTAGGTCTAGTGTCTTGCTCTATTTTTCTGTTGTTTATTCATGGATTTGAGCTATTTCACATGTGAATATTTGTGGACCTTTCACTGTTGAAAGCATCACGTAAGAGTCCATATATTTGAGGTTGTTTCTTTTCTCCTTGATGAGAGAAGCAACCAAGTGGTTGTTCGAACTACCGGAAGATTTCATGGCTTTGTGGGAGAAACTAACGGAGGTATTCCTTGAAAGAGTTTTTCCTCCTTCAAAGATAGTGAAACAAGAAAGACGACATCTAAAATTTCAAGAGATAAATGGTGAACCCATTCATGAAACATGGTTGCGCTTTCAAAGGTTAATGTTGCAATGCCCAAATCAAGGTATTTGGGACAAATTGTTATTGCAATGCTTTTATCAAAGTCTTCACACAGTGAACAAAGGGTTGGCTGACCAACTCATTTAAGGGGGAATAGTGTGGCAACCATTTGCAATGGCTTCAACGTAACTCGATGAAATGACCAAAATCAACCAAGCTTAGCACACTATTAAAGATCAACTGTCTCCTCCATAGTTGGGTATGCCAAAGTGGAAGAGGAGAAGAACTGAGAACGTGATGAGAATATAGCTAAGATGATGATTCAACTAAACGTGTTGCCAAAACATGTTATAGAAGATGGTCCTAAATATGTAAATGCGGTTGAGATGAGTTGAGGGTTGAGTCAAGGGAATACTAAGCTTGGGAGCACATACAAACAGGGCATTCTATTGAGAAGCATCTGAATGGGGGTTTTCATTTAAGCCATCCAAGGATAAATAAAAATCAAGGTTGTAACGAAAGTAGTGACAACAGTTAGGAAGATGTTGAGTGGTATGATAGAGGTGAAACTTGGGAATAAAGTGAGTGTGATAAGGGAAGATATGTATCACTTCATAACTTAACCAAAACAAAGAGAGAACACACCAATCGAGAAAGTGCTCGAACCGAGAAGTTGATAGCCAAGATTTTTGATAAGGTGGAGGGGTCCGATATGATATTGCATGAGATGAGGAGTGATTTTTCATCATTAACAAATATTGTCAATTTCCATTTGTCATCAATTAAGCAACTTGAAGAGAAAATGGGCCAGCTTGCCGCTATAGTGTATTAAAGTTTGAAAGAAGTATTGGCTCATCATGTAAAGGTTGATTCAAAGATTACTACCCAAGTGTCATCCATAGTAACTCAAAGTGGTAAGGTGTTGCACAATGAGTTGTTGATTGATAAACTTGGTGATAAGAATTTGGTTGTCGATCATGAGCCACCCAAAACGGGGGGATGAACCCTTAATGGAGGATGTTGAAAATGATCCAAAATCAAATGATAGATATGGTAATTTAATGACCCCAACTGCTCAAATCCCAATCAAAATAACTCATCTTTCTTGATGAGTCTGAGATTTGGACTCATTTAGGGCTTTATTTTGATAGTATAAGTGTCCTCAAATGCCTAATTTATTCTCTAAACTGATGTTAAAGTGTTGATTTGCAGCTATGAAGGCTAAGGAGCAAGGCAAGGACATGACCGGACAAAAAGGAACTAAAAAGTTGAAGAAGTGAAGAAAAGTGATCCTGGTGATCGCCAAGACCAGTCGGCGCACCGCCAAGTGGCTCTTTAGCTCGCCTAAAGTTCCAGCGTGCCAGCTCTAGTGAAGAACCAACTTGGCGACAAAAATGGGCAGTCAGCGAATCGCCGACCAACTCCGCGATGGAAACCTTGATCGCCTAAAGTTACAGAACCCTGAAGACAAATGGCCAATGCAAAATGGTGATGGATTGGAGCAAAGGGCGGATCGCCAACCTATTCGGCGAGGCCCGACTAACTCCGCCCAATGGCCTTCTTGGCCAAAAATTGGGCAACTATAAATTGAAATTTAAAATGAGGATTGAGCAACTCCCTGAGAATCATTCAGTAGAGTTTTTGATCCCCAAGTTTAAGAGTTAGAGTTTTCTCTTAGTTTTTGAGTTCCATTGTAGACTTTGAAGCTTTTGAGGCTCAAACTTGAAGATTTGCAAGTGGGTCTTGGAATTTACTCATTTTAGACCATTGTAAAGACTTGGGAACCTTTACCCAGATCATGGCTAATGCATTTGGTAATCGTTTCTCTATTTTTATGATGTGTAGCTAAAACCCTAATTCTTGGGGTGTGATCCGGTGTTTATTTGTCTAACTTTCTTATGGGTATTGCTGTTTAATGATGAAATTGTTGTTTTAATATGGGTTTAATCATTAGTTGTGTTTTAATCTATGAATTGTAGTTGCAAGTGCAATTCTAATTTTGAGTTCTTGGCTTGCTTGAGAGAGGTTTTGGAACCAAAGCTTTTGATTGATGATTGTAGGTATTGGGTTGATATGGGTTCAGCTCGAGAGAGTGAATCCTAAACTGAATTCTATCCATCTAGATTGAGAGAGTGGATGCATTAAGGTTGTGGGTTGTTTGTCGTGTTAAGCTTGTCGATGTTCGAGAGAAATCGCTTGAATCGTAATAGTTGTTCTAGAGAAAACTATTGCACTTAGTCTACCTACACATAATGATTCAACAAATTATTGTTAAATTTCAATTACCCATATAGCGTAATTAGCTAATAAACGATCACATCCCGAGAATTCCTTTTGATATTGTTGTTTCCCCTATTTTCGTACTTGTTTCAGCTGTTAATTGCAAATCAAAACCCCTCATCTAACATTTGTTGTCACCCCTTTGACTTGTTTGTATGTTTTCGATAATTTCTCTTCCTACCACCAATTAGATTACACTCATAGCTTCGTGACATAATTCAAACACGTACCACTCCCTGTGGGTTCGACCCCAACCTTTCGTTGGGTTTTATACTAGATAACGATCACCCACACCTAGTATTGCATGAGGTGTGGTTGAGCGTTTATCACTTCTCCTCGATGATTAAGGAATATGGACATTAACACGAAGTTTCAAAATTTCTTGGGAGTAATCAAGGATTTGTTGATAAATATCCCTTTGGTAGATGTGTTGCTTGAAATATTAGTTATGCAAAGTTTATGAAGGAGCAGGTCACAAAGAAGCGATTGATAGAACGTGAAACTATTGAGATCCCTCAAACTTGTGGTGTTATCATGACCAACAATGCAATCGTGAAGAAGGATAATCTATGGGATTTCACTATACCATGCACCATTGGAGTGCATTAATTTGCCAAGGCCTAATGTGACCTTGGGGAAAGCATCAATTTAATGCCTTTGAAGGTGTTCAATAAACTTGGGCTAGAGGAACTAAAGCCTACTAACATGAGGCTATTAATAGCAGACCGGTCAATCAAAAGGCCTGTAGGGGTGGTATACGATGTTCTAGTAAAGGTAGATAAGTTTGTATTCCCAGTTGACTTCGTGGTATTGGATTGTGAAATCGATATTGAAGTCCTCATTGTACATGGTAGACCATTCTTAGCTACCAAAAAGGCTTTAGTTGATGTCGAGGAGGGAGAGTTGAACTTTGGGTGAATGAAAAAGAAGTTAACTTCAACATTTGCAAGTCCATGAGGTACCCAAGTGATATGCATGTGGTCTCTCACCTAGACCAAATTATTGAAGATGTGGCGAGTATCGGTGAAGCAGTTTATAATGGGGAATCATTGGCTGCAGTATTGATTAATTATGATGAAGAAGAGATTAGAGACTATGATGAGGTGGCTATTGCCATTGTCTGTGTGGCGTCCTTCATATCTAATCCAAAGAAGCTAGACATCGATTTGTTAAATCGAGAAGCGCCACCAGCCAAGCCATCCATAATAGACGCCTCAAAATAGGAATTGAAAGTGCTTCGTCCAAATCTTCAATACATTTTTATAAGGGCTGAGAATACATTGTTGGTAATAATTGCAAATGACTTAGAATAGTGGCAATTGGATGCATTGATCCGAGTTTTGAAGAAACACATTAGAGCTTTGGGTTAGTCTATTGCATATATAGTAGGGATCTCTCTAGGAGTTTATTCTCATAAAATTCATCTGATCGAGGGTTGTAAGACAAGCGTAGAACCAATGGAGGTTAAATCATCTAATACAAGAAGCAGTAAAGAAAGAAATCATAAAGTGTTGGATGCGGGTGTGATATTTCCTATTGTGAACAACCAATGGGTAAGTATGGTTCAATACATCCCCAAAACGAGAGGCATGATGGTAGTTCCAAATGAGAAAAATGAGCTTGTATCTACTAGACCAGTGACTGGATGGAGAGTATGCATGGATTATTGGAATCTAAATTCGTGGACCGAAAAAGACCATTTCCCTATGCCTTTCATCGACTAAATGCTTGATCGCCTTACGAGAAAATTATGGTATTGCTTCTTAGATGGTTATTAAAGCTACAATCAAATCTCTATAGCAACAGAAGACCAAGAAAGACCACATTTACTTGTCCTTTTGGGACATTTGCTTTCAAGCAGATGTCCTTTGGGTTGTGAAATCCACCAACCACTTTCCAAAGGTGCATATTGTCTATATTTATGGTGGAGATGTATTTGGAAGTTTTTATGGATGATTTCTCCATTGTTGGAGACTTGTTTGATGAATTCTTGAACCATTTAGGAAAGGTATTGCAATAATTTGTTGAATCAAATTTGGTTCTCAATTGGAAAAAAGTTTCACTTCATGGTGAAGGAAGGCATAGTCCTTGGGCATAAGACTTTTGAAAAGGGGATTTATGGTTGACCAAGCTAAAATTGATGTTATTGCTAAGTTGCCTCCTCTAATGTTGGTGAAAGGTATGAGGAGTTTCCTAGGCCATGCCAGATTCTACGAGCGATTCATAAAATATTTCTCCAAGGTGGCTATTCCTTTGTATCGGTTGCTTAAAAAAGAAAGTGATTTTGATTTTGATGCCAATTGTATGAAAGCCTTTTTGAGTTTAAAAGACAAACTTGTTTCAGCTCCAATTATCATTACACTTGATTGGAGCCTTTTATTGAGATGATTTGTGATACAAGTAGGCTAGTGCTTGGCGTTGTTCCGCAAGAATAAGTTTTCCCATCCCATTTACTAAGATAGTAAGACACTGAATTGTGCTCAAAAGAATTATACAGTAAATGAACAGTAATTGCTAGCCGTTGTTATGGCTTAGAAAAGTTTAGAGCGTATTTTTTGGGTACTAAAGTTGTAGTGCATACTAATCACGCTGCCCCTAGGTATTTGATAGCATAGAAGGAATTCAAGCCTAGATTGATTTGATGGGTGTTTCTTCACCAAGAATTTGACTTTGAAGTAAAAGAAATGAATGGTTGCGAGAATCAAATTACCGAACATCTATCAAGGCTGGAGCCAAGTGTTGCATTGGCTAAGGAAATTGACATAGATGATACTTTTCCCGATGAGATAGTGAAGATGATCTTTCAACTTCAATGTCATGGTATGCTGATTATGCAAATTACATAGTATGTGGATTGAAGCCTGAGGGATTGAACAACTATCAAAAGAAGAAGTTCCTCTTTGATGTTAAGAATGAGCCCCATCTCTTTAAGGAGTGCGCTGATCACATTATCAAGCACTGCATTCTAGAAGTTGAGGTAAAGGAGATCCTTAAGGCTTGTAATGCATCAAGTATGGGTGGGCACCATGGAGAAACCCGTATCGCATCCAAGGTGCTGCAATATGGATACTATTGTCCTACATTGTATCGATATACACATGTTTTTGTAAAGTGTGTGCGCAATGCCAAAGAACTATCTCAAGAAGGCATGATTTGCCTCTTCCACAAATTCTTGAAGTTGAACTCTTTGATGTGCAGGGGATTGACTTCATGGGACCATTCGTTAGCTCCTACGGTAACAAATACATCCTACTCGTGGTTGATTATGTTTAAATGTGGGTAGAAGCAGTGGCTTTACCTAACAACGAAGGAAGTGGTGTCACTAAGTTTCTAAAGAGGAACATTTTCACAAGGTGTGGTACACCAAAGGCTATTATAAGTGATAGAGGTTCCCACTTCTGTAATAATCACTTTGAAACACTTTTGTCCAAGTATGAGGTAAAGCACAAGGTTGCTACACCATACCTCCCACAACGGAGTGGACAACTTAAGGTGTCTAATAGGGAAATCAATAATATCTTGGCAAAAATGTAAATGTCAACCACACCGATTGGTCTAACAAGCTTGACGATGCACTTTGGGTTTATTGTACAACCTTCAGTTCTCCCATTGACATGCCCACATATCAGTTAGTGTTTGGAAAAGCCTGCCACTTGCCCATTAAATTGGAGCACAAAGCATTGTGGGCATTGAATAAGGTGAATTTAAATTGGGAGATTGCTTAAAAGAACCATGTTGACGTACTCCATGAGTTGGATGAATTTCTCATAAATGACTATGAGAGTTATGCACTCTACAGGGAGAAGGTTAAGCGATAGCATAATGTTAAAATCCTACACCGATATTTTCGGGTAGGTGAGCAAGTTGTACTCTTCAATTCTTGACTGAAACTCTTCCCAAGAAAGCTCAAATTGAAATGGTCTAGTTTTTACAGGGTGACTAGTTTGTATGCAATTGAAATTGAAGATGTTAAGGGTGTTCAATTCAAGGTCAACGACCAAAGGTTGAAAGTTTACTTTGGGAAAGATTGTAACGTGGGATTATTAAAGTGATGTACTTGGACGATGTGTGATAACATGTCCACATCATGATGCAATGTTAAATCAAGTTTTTCTCGGGAGGAAACCCAAGTTTTAGTTGATTTTAATAATATTTGTTACTTGTGTAGGAGAAGAGGAAATATAAGGTGGACCAAGACCAACTTCGGCGAATCGCCCAACTCAGTAAATGAACCCCCTTCGGGCCCTCCCTTAGGGTGGTTCAAATTGTTGGAGATTTTGTCAACTTTGGTGAAGTTATAGCTACATTGGCGATCGTCGAAAATGTCAGTGAACCCAGCTAAGTTCGTCATCTTGGACAAAAATTCCTGAGTAGAGTACTGTCAATTTAGGTGATCAACAACATAATTTTGCGACTCTCCATTCTCTCTCGGTGAACATCATCAAGTCTCCAAAATAGATAAGGAAATTCATAATTGCTATAGGCACATATGTTGAGCTGAACTCTTTTCGTGATTTGCAAACCCGATAAACGATTTCAGGCTTCACCTACCAGGGAGACACTCAACCTATTTTTGTTTCTTTTCACTTTGTGAATTGAGGACACTACATTTTTTTCTTTTTGGTGGGGTGAGGGGCACTTGTAGTCCTTATATTTTTCCTGTGGTATGCATTTAGTGTTATATTCTTATTTGATTTTTGATTTGATCATTTTGTTCTCTCTATCAACTGCCCTGAGATTTTTGGATTGATGAAATAATTGATGAGCTTGAGTATTCATGGTTGATATTCAAAGATCGATCTTGTCCAATATTTATTTCTTGGATAGTGCTCTTGATGAAAAAGGTGTTTTCTGTTGGTGTTGAAAGAAGAAATCTATGTTGTTTTACTTTTGAATGATCTTTTAGAATCTTGTATTGATGTGAGCCTTGCAATGAACATTGCATGCAAGCTTCTTAATTTTGTAGAGCTGTGTAAAATGATTGTGTTTGAAGTCCATGTGTGGTGAGATTCTACTTGAAAGCATGCTTGTAGGTTCCTACAATTTGTCTTGTTATTCTAATTGTTTAGCTTCTGTGAATTCAAGAGATGATCTTGGGAACAAATTTTGAGAGGGAACCCAAATTTTCGTACCTTTTTTGACTACCTTATGAGGGTGTACAACCAACTTGGCACCATTTAAGCCTATGGAAATTATTATTGGCCTCATTGAAGCCTCTTGAACCAAGTAGGTCCTTAACTTCTCATCCATATATCATTTTCTAAGTATTAGTTTGTATGAATAGCCAACTTAGGCCAAAAGCCTAAGTTGGGAGTGTAGAAAGGAAGGAGGAAAGAAAGCCAAGTAAAAAGGAAGAAAAAAAAGCAAGACTCAACCTCGATATTTGTAGCAAAAAGAAGTAATCCCTCCTTATAAAAAAATATGAGCAAAACTATGAAAATGGAATGAAAAAGAAAGTCTTGATGAAATAAAAGGGGTTTCCAAAAGGTTGAATAAAGAATGTGAGAATTGAGTCTCCTAATTAGAAGTATACAAAGAACTTGAGAAGAGGTGAAGATGAGTACAATAATGCTTTTTAAAAGTTAAGTCATTGAGCCAAATTGACCATATATTTTCCCTCATCCCCATTACAAGCCTGAAAAGGCCCTTGAGATCTTGCGTAAACCGGGTTGTGTGATGATTGAAAAATATGGGCAAACCTATAGGATGAAGCTTGCATGTATTTCTCTTTCAGAGAGTGAGAGTTGTAGTGATTCCTAATTTTTTTGTTGATATTCTTTGTGAGAGAACAAAATCATTTTTGTTGTGAGGTCATTTGAATGCTTTTGTTGAAGCATGGTTTTGCATTATAAGGGAGCATTAGTGAGTTTCAGCTTGGATTGATACCGGCTAGTCATCATTTGAAGCTTTTTTAGCATGATTGAGATATTGTGTATACATTTGAAGTTAATACACAACTATCAATCAAACCCACTTCAAAACAGCATTTAAGTCATTAAACAACAATACTCATAAGCTAATTAAAGCAAATAATCACATGATCACACCCCCAAGAAAGGGTGTTTTAGCTACTCATCATAAAAAGGAATAAACAATTACCAATTATGTTATCCATGAATTGGGTAATGATTTCCAAGTCTTTACAATGCTTCAATTAGACTAAAATAAAAAACCCACACGAAAACTATACTTAAAAACTAAAAAAACTAGTGTTTGGAATTACGAAATCAAGGCAAAACTCTCAGAACAATTGTTTAGGAACTGGAATTTCAGAACTCCAACTCTTTTTTCAAATCTCGTATTTATACTCTTCAGAAATTTCACTTTGAGTATCAATCGGCAGAGTAAGTCGAGCGTCGCCGACCAGGTCGGCAACTCGCCAAATGTCTTTATCCATCGTCATCTTGCATTGCCTCTTCAACCGCAGGCTTCTGTAACCTTAGGCAATCAGGAGCTGAGTCGCCGATCCATTGAGTGGTTCGCCAACTGTCAATTTCAATCGCCAAGTAGGATTTTCCCCAGGTCTGGCACACTGGAACTTTTGGCGAGCTGAGGGACCACTCAACAGTTCGCCGAATGGTCTTGGCGATCACTAGGATGCCTTTCTTCCACTTTTTCAGCATTTTTGCTCTTTTTTGCCCGACAATGTCCTTGCCTTGATCCTTTTCCTTCATTGCTGCAAATAAACACTTTAACATCAGTTTAGAGCATAAATTAGGCATCGACGACAATAAAACTATGAAAACAAAGCCCAAAATAAGTCGAAATCTAAGATTCATCAACACCCGCAACTTAACCGTTTGCTTGTCCTCAAGTAAAACTCAAGACCAATCAGTTCAACAAGGATGTCTACAAACAATGCTACTCAAGACTCAACACGAATGCACACTAGAGGTTCAAACATCACATGCAATGTTCAAATGTGCACTCTAAGTTTCAAATTGTGACTTACCATCATCAAATGGACTCAAGCTCACAATGCTTGCTTCAAATGCAAGTTCAAGCCCAACAAAAGCATTTGAATGCCCTCACATAAAAAATGATTCCATACTCACATAAAGCTCATCAATTTTTAAAATTTCGGAATAAAAAACAACTATAACCCTCTCAAAGGCAAACACATGCATTATCATTATCCGTAGGCTTACCCATATTTTCCAATCAACATGATAGTAAGCTCATTCAAGATCAAAAAGGTCTTTCAAGGCCTGTAACAGGGCTGAGGGTAATGGTATGATCATTTAGGCTTGGTGACTTCTACCTTCATGAAGCATGGCCTGCATTTCATTCTTTCTCCTTCTCTATAACACTTTTTGATTCTCAAAATCTACACCCTATTCTTTTAAGCACAACTCATAGGATACCCCATTTCTTTTGCTCATTGCACACACTTTATTTCAACAATTCTTTTCTTTTTCGATCTTTTTCTTCTTTTCATTTCTTTTTCTTTTTTTTTAATATGGAGGGGTTCCATCTTTTTCAACACAATCTTTCAAAGGGGGATTTTCTCAAATTTCTTGATTTTCCTCCTTTTTCACCACACCCCCAACTTAGGTTGTTGGCCTAAGTTGTCTATTCAAAACAACCAATGCTCCATGAAGATTATAGGTGGGAAAGAAACAGGGTCATTTGTGTACAAAGTTCTTCTAAGGAAAAGGATAGGATCAAATGGTGCCAAGCTAGGTTCACACTCTCACAAGGTGGTCACAAAGAGGTATATGACAATATTGGCTCACTCTCCACAAATTATGCTTAAGATCATCTCTATCATTCACTCACACTATCCAATTGGACCAACAAGGAAAGTTCTAGGAATTACCAAGCATGCATACAACCTCACCACACACGACATTCAACACAATCATCAAACAGACTTTACCATTCTCGCTAGCATGTAACGATCATCACAAAAGTTCCACTCAACAACTCTCATAGTCACAATGATATGCTACAAGTTCACATATGACTTATGCAACTCAATTCGCCTCATTGGATTTGCACATACATATCGTTCAAACAAGAGCACTATTCAAGTCATCGATATTGACCAAAACCGACACTCGAAATTGCAAAAGAACAACCTCATTCACATACATCAAGAGGTGGCCACATCAAGAAGTGGCCACATTCACAAAAAAAAAAAAATAGACCAAAAGCCAATTTATATCAACACAAGATCATATCCACAATCACAAAAACAACAATATCCACAAAATAACCAAAAAAGGTAGGTATGAAAATACCTCACGCCGCCAAACAAATCTAGCAACTATCCTCAAATGCGCAAAAATAGTAAAATAGTCTGAAAATAACAGAAAGAGAGTCAAAAGAAGCATCCAGCCATGCTAAGCATGGGATGAACTCGGCATGTCGGTGACTCCATCTGTCGGGGAATCAGTGCCCGACTCATTACCTTCATTGGCTCCATTGGAGCCCACTATCGAGGTATCTCTTAAAGACGCCTCCACAACTGACTGGATCATAACCCCCTCAAGATCCTCCAGATCTCTATACACAACGGCATCGCGAGTGCCCATCTCCTCCTCATCGGTCCCAGCCTCAAACTCAGTGTCAACTGTCTCCATAGTAACATCTATAGTCGTAGTAGTCTGAGGAATCTCAGAACTGGGTGGAACATCACTGATCGGAACATCGGGGATCTATACTTTGTCGAATAGCATTGATAGATCAGTGGACTTCAGATCGTCCATGTCCTTCCTCAGCCCAATAATATCGGCCTTCAAGGCCATCACAGTAGCAGAATCATCCCAGCCCTACTTACAAGGCCTCTACCCTCACCGTAAGGGCATCCAAAACTAATCTATGGGCCTCTATCGACTCATGGTGCTCTTTCAGCTCAGCCCTAATTATAGTTAGGGCAGCAATAATTACCCGCTCAATCAACCCAGGCACAACAACCTCTACCCGGGAGGCACGCACATCAGCAAATTGAGCTAAATGGTCCATCTTATATAACATGGTCTGGGTGATAGGGGTCAGGAGGAAGCAACAGCAACAACAGTGGTAGGAGGAAGGGGTACAACAGATGAAGTAGGAGAAACAGAAGTAGAGGGACCAAAGGTACATGTAGGCTCACTAGCTTGAGGGGGGAGTATTGCCTCTGTCAGCAACATCTCAACATAAACTACCGGGGACTTATTCGCATATACAGCTCTCCTCGATCAGCCTCATCCCTTAGATATTCAGCCTCAATCCACCAGATGTCAATAGAGAAAGTGGGAGTCACTTCCACATCCATTTTCTCAATAATCGGAACACGGGCCCTCTTGCACAAGTCAGTGATCAACACAGGAAAGGGGAGAGAGGTCTTCCCATGCTTGGCCCTCATGGCCATCTCCTGTTCAATGAGTACACTGAGATTAAATCTCTCCCTATCCATAATACAACCTAAACAAGCAGCCTTGGGACGTCGGAGGATCAACTCATTCTGCGACGGCATGATAGTGTTGCTAATAAACCCGAACTAGTATCTCGCCACCATGTTCATGTCTTTCTTCTCAATCGGCACACTGGCCTCAATCCACCTTGGTGTCACATCAGAAATCAGGGATGCTAACCAACCCTTCAAATCATTAAGGGTCTTCTTCTGGATTTTGTCAATGTAAAGGTGCATGAAGTCCAACGAACACCCAAGTCAACAGGCTTGAATGCGCTGGACTTCTTCTTACCTCTCGGCACCAACTCTTTGTATGTTGAGTAAAACTCCCAGACCCAAGTAGGAATGTAAGGGCCTCGGGGCTTTGTAAATATTTCAAACTTGTGGAACTTTAGAGTGTTCCACACCTCAGGGTATCGGTCTACCACACCGTCAGTAGACAACCTCTTCTCTTCAATGATGGTCCTCAAACCATTGGCCTTTAGTCTGTTGAGTGACCGGGGTGGAGGAACCTGAGCTGGTGGGGGAGAATGTACGATTGTCTGAATTAGAGGTGGAGGAGGCATAGGAGGAACCGGGACCCTCTCTGGATCATGTATAGATTTGGAGCGTAGCTCCTCTCTCCTTGTCTATAGCAGATGGTCGTCCTCTCGCTCAGATATAAAGGGCGAGGAACTGTCTCCTGAATGCCCCTCACTGCCGAAGGGAGTGAGGTATGTAGCATTAATATTCTCACTGTTGGAGCTCTCCTCCGCAAGTGTTGGCAATACGGTCCCCTTGCCCTTGCCCTTTCCCCCTTTAGGAGGAAATTTGAAGGCGGTGGTTCGGGAGGCTGTAGCCTCTTAATTGATGACAATCCCTTTTTCCCTCTTCCAGGGCGGTTGATTTCTTCCGGCAACCTTTGGTCTAGCTATTTCTGCAAAACAAAATCACACATGTTAGATGTAATGCACGAAAAATATCGAAGTAAGAAAACTGCACAGAAAGACTCATCGAACCGATCGACGAGTCGGCGAACCCATTCAGCGAGCCAAGTCGTGCTCGCCGAAAGTTCCGAAATAAAATCATTCAAAAATAAGCACAGGTCGGTGATGTACAGGGCCAATCGATAGATCGCCGACACCATTCGGCGAACTAGAAGTAGCTGGCCAAAAATTACAAAATATTTTCAGAAATTTGGGGCGCAGAAGGGCGATCAGAAGGGACTTTCGATGAGTCGCCGAGGGAACTCGGCGAGCACATGCGTATCGCCGAAAGTTACAGAACTTAGACCTCAAAAATGGAGAATTAAAAGCCGATCGATGGGTCTTTAGGCGAACTGTCGAACCACTCGGCGAGCTCAACCCAACTCGTCGAGTAGTCCAACCTGCCAGTTTTTTACCCTGACCTTCAAAATCTAACCTGCAACCCACAAAAACAAAATTAAACTACTATTCCATGCAATTAGGCTCAAACCCATACTACATATGCCCACGGGGACTTAGACTTCCCTGGGTTTGGCAAAAATTGGCCAATCATCGTCTTTTGCCCTTAAGAATGACATCAACCGCTCTATCATTGGGCAAAATTTGACAATCAACATAATTTGGGGTTACTTAGACTTCACCCACACTAGATCCATCACAAAATCAACACGACCTATAAAATTAAACATGCTAAATACGGGATTTTACTATTTAAGGCCCATTAACATCAATTTAAACTAATTACGATCAGGCATTATCAACACACATTTAACAAATCATAATTAAGCACAGAGAACAACCACACAATGATCAAGCATTCGATTTCACTAAAATGTAAGGACGGGGTTCGGAAAACCAACCTTATATGTAGAGAATTTGAAATGTTAGGCAAGCAAAGAATCCAAAAATCCTCCCTGAGTTGTCAATCCCACACAAAAAGCAAGTAAACTAGTATGGAATTAATAAGGAGACCATCACTTACGTCGCCAACCCACTCAGCGACATTTTAGTCCGCCGAGTTTTATAGAACCTCCAGCAAGCTGGATGGTTCAAACGACGGTCCAAGTTGGGCTCGTCGACCTATTTGGTATGTCACCGATTGGACCTTTAGCTCGCCTAACTACTCAATTTCCCAAAATTTTAAGTTTACAACCTGCACATTCAACACACGTTATTCGAAAGCAATATTTAAAGCATTAAACACTTGGGTTGCCTCTCAAGAAGCGCCTTATTCAACGTCGTGGCATGATGAAGATACCCTTTTATGATTCATTCTTGGGGTTGGCCATGGTGTCACTTGGTAGTCCTCCTTTTGGACTTGGATTCAAATGAGTTGAGATTTGACCCATTTGTGTCTCCAACTGTTTAATGAACACCGAGTGAGAAGTAATTGTATTATTAAGAGTTGAGACATCATCCTTCATATCTTTCAACACTTTGTCTGATCCTTCTACATTGTTAAGAATGCGTGAAAGCATATCTTCCGTGTAGAAATTTTCTGGGTCAACCCTTTGCTCTATCGGCTTTTGACGCTCATAGAGAGGTACATATCTCTCCTTGTCCTCGTCTCTCTCCTTACAATTAGTCCCACGATCATGCCATCACTATCACGATCTCTCCAACCGTCATCACGCTCTCTATTCCAACCTTGATTCTCGTCCGTCCTTGGATAGTTCAAACGAAAACTACCACCTTGATTTACAAGGAATCTCGCTTCCTTATTATATAGAGCCTCAAAATGTGCCTCATCGGGATTTACCCTGCTAACACCAACATCATTCACAACTTTTGGACCACTACTCATGACATGTTTTGACAACAAGTCCATTTGGATCATCATCTTAGCCATGTTTTGATCCTGTTCTTGGTCCTTTTCCATTTGTTCCTTAGTCATCCTAAAGGTTAAAGGAGACACTTGATCCTCTCTTCTATACCAAGCACGATTTGTTTTGGTCATGCCATTAAGCAAAGTAGATTCGATCTCAAAAGGTTGTTGCATGATACCTCCACGGACAAGTTAATCAGCCATACCTTTGTTCACCGAATCTAGACTCCGATAGAAATGTTGTAACAAGACGTTGTTTAGGAGTCCATGAATCAGACATTAGAGTAGCAATTTCTAGAACCTTAGCCAAGTCTCGTGGATTGGCTTACCATCCAAGCGTTTGAAACCTTGGATATTATCTCTTAATGAAATCATCCTCGAAGGAGGAAAAACCTTATGTAGAACGCTTCAGTCAGTTCATCCCAAGTGGTAATGGAGTCCCTAGGTAGGTCGGATAACCACTTTGTAGCCTCTCCCATCAATGAAAAAGGGAACAATCGGAGTTGAACTAACTCTTGGGATATGTTCATCAACGAGAATGGACCACAAACGTCCACAAAATTTTGAATATGGACATGGAGATCCTCATGAGCCAAGCCTCCAAATAACCCTTTCATTTGCAAGAGTTGCAACATCGTGTTTTTCAACAACGCATTTCCCTCGACCTGAGGCAACCAGATAGCACCTACACAACCCAAATGTACTTCATTCACAGATAGCTTCCATTGACGCTCATTTCGTCACCTGCTCAAAGGCAACAAATAACACACAAAAGGTAAATAGGTTCAACTACAACACAATAAGGTCACAAACCAACTTCAACAAAAGAGTTCAATAACACCACTCTTCGGAAGCGGCACCATTTATGATAACGCTCATCTATACCTCATCCAATACTAGGTGTAGGTGATCATAATTCAGTATAAACCCAACAACGAGTTGGGGTCGAACCCACAGAGAGCGGTACGGTATATAATTCATTCAAGAAGTAAATGTTGTGTTCTAATCGGTTGTAGAAGTATACATTATAAAAACCAAGTAAAGTAAATTCATGACTTGACAACGAATGTCACATGTGTGCTTTAATTGGTTCAATTAACAACTAAGATAATCACGAAAACAGGGAAGAAGATAAGTAGAGAAAGATTCTCGGGGATGTGATTGATTAAAGGTTAATTTCACTATATGGGTAATTGTAGTTTATTAACAAATTGTTGAATCTCAGTGAGTAGGTTAGACTAAAGATGCAATAGCTTTCTCTCGAACAACTATTATGATTCAAGTGATTTCTCTCGAACCTCGACATGCTTAACACTATAAACAACCTAAAACCTTAATTTGTCTACTCTCTCGAGCTAGATAGGAAGGATTGAATTAAGATTCACTCTCTCGATCTTAACCAACAACAACCCAATCAGGACAATCATCAATCGATAACCTTGGTTCTAGAACCTCTCTCTCTCGAGAAAGCCCAGAACACTAAGCTAAAATTGCATTTGCAACTACAATTTATGAGTTAATACACATCTATCAATCAAACCCACTTCAAAAAAGCATTTAAGTCATTATACAACAATAACCATAAACTAATTAAAACAACTAATCATATGATTACACCTCCAAGAAAGGGGGTTTTAGCCACACATCATAAAAAGGAAGAAACAAATACCAATTATGTATCCATAAACTGGGTAATGATTTCCAAATCTTTACAATGTTTCAATTCGAGTAAAATAAAAAACCCACTTGAAAACTCTACTTAAAAACTAAAAAAAACTAGTGTTTGGAATTAAGAAATCAAGCTAAAACTTTTAGAACAATTGTTTAGGAACTGGGAATTTCGGAACTCCAACTCTCTTTTCAAATCTCGTATTTATACTCTTCAAAAATTTCACTTCGAGTATCAATCGGCGGAGTAAGTCGAGCATCGCTGACCAGGTTGGTGACGCACCAAATTTCCTTATCCATCGTCATCTTGCATTGTCTGTTCAACCTCAGGCTTCTGTAACTTTAGGCAATCAGGAGATAAGTCGCTAATCCATTCGGCAGTTCGCCGACTGTCCATTTCCATCGCCAAGTAGGCTTTTCCTAGGGTGGCACACTGGAACTTTTGGCATGCTGAGGGTTCGCCGAGTGGTCTTGGCGATCACTAGGATGCCTTTCTTCCACTTCTTTAGTTTTTTCGCTCCTTTTTGCCCGATAATGTCATTGCCTTACTCATTTGCCTTCATTGCCGCAAATCAACACTTTAACATAAATTTAGAGCATTAATTAGGCATCAAGGACAATAAAAATAGGAAAACAACGCCCAAAATAAGTTGAAATGTAAGATACATCAACGAACTCCGTTAAAGTTGACAATGTTTGATGATAAAATGTCAAGGTGAGTCAGCAAAGAAAGAAGATATTAGTGATTCATTGAATGTGAAAAGGTGTCACGATCCAAGGGTATACCCTAGAAGTAACACGGCAGACTTGATCCTGAAGGGATCTCATACAAGCCCTTAGCAAATCATGAACATAAGATACTAGAAAAATACGCAAAAATTTAAAACTTTTCTTTACAATCTAAATCTCTATAAAACGCAAGCGAAAGTATTTATATACTTTGTCTCAAACCATCTAATACAACTTTAGAATAAAACTCCTGGGACACAGCCTATACAATAGTCTCAAAAGCATGAAATAAAAGACATAAGGGAACTGTTGGGTTTTCTTCCTCGAAGCTAAGAGGACTCACCAAAATCTTCAACTCTTTTGCTCCTTAGAAACCCATCTCCAAAATAGCACTCAAGTCTCCAAACCCTACATTTGATTAGAATGTAGGCAAAGTATGTGTTAGTACAAAATGTACTAAATATGTTAGCTAGCATAATCATAAAAGCATAAGACAAGAGTTAGTCAATATAAGACATAATCCAAAATCATATGAAATACTTCATGAAACATAAACTAAAAGCATAAGAGACAATATCATCATAATAAGCAAAGTCTCCAACATAAGCATCATCTAAGCATTCTTTGACTCTTAGTCATCTATACCATAATAGAGCTACTCTCAAGTAACCTAAAAGAATACTTTTGCAATGCATGAATACCATCCCATAATACCACCCAAGCTAAGTACCCCTTTTTGGTCATCTTGAACATAGTCTATATACATGGTCAAGTGTTTAAGATTTTCTACCATAAGAGCACTATACTCCTAAGAAACCTCAAAGCACACTTGTGCAATGCATGAAAGGCATCCCATACTACCCTTCACACAAAGCATAACCTTGAAGTCACCATATGCATACTAACCATTCATTCGGTCTCATTCTTAGCTTACTTCATATAGACAAGGGAACTATCACCTTTAGTCAATCATATATTGGAAGGAAACTATAGCAACAACCCAAGCTAAACTTACACTATATAAGAGAACCCTTCATAACTAGCTCAAGTCATACTTGTGCAATGTATGAATAACATCCCATACTACTATCCACACTAAGTACCCCTTTATGCTATTAGGAATGCTCACTAATTGGGGACTAGTCTCTCTTTTTTATTTTACCATTAGTCATTTAAGGTACTTCTCTATTTAGTACTAGGCAAGTAACAACACATGAATGAACTCTATTTCTCAATTCAAGTCTGCTAAGGAATAGCAGCGTAATAAGCTAGACCTGCTATCCTCTTACTAACATAACTATATTATGCTAAACTAACTACCTTGGAAGGCACACTATTATACAAGTCCAAGCTATCCTAGGAAGGGTACAAGTGTTCTACCCTAGCTACCATGAAATAGTCCTAGACCAACTAAGCCATGCTACCCTTCCAAGTACACTATCATACAAATGCAAGCTATCCTTAGGAGAGTATGATTGTCAATCCTAAGCTACCCTTAGGAGAGTATAAGTCCTCAATCATAAGCTACCAAGACTAACCCTAACTCAAGCTACCCTTGAAATGCATCTTACAATGCAAAGTCAAGCTACCCTTAGGAAAGTATAGATCCTCAATCCTAAGCTACCCTTAGGAGAGTATAAGTCCTCCATCCTAAGCTACCCTTGAAATGCATCTTACAATGCAAAGTCAAGCTACCCTTACAAGCACACCAAGATGCTAATGTAAGCTATCCTTAGGAGAGTATGATTCTCAATCCTAAGCTACCCTTAGGAGAGTATAAGTCCTCAATCCTAAGTCACCATGAAATGGTCTTGGCCAAACCAAGTCATGCAATCATAAAAGCTTCCTAATAATGCTAGTTCGAGCTACCCTTAGGAGTGTATAAATCCTTAATCCTAGGCTACCATGACTACTCCTAACTCATGCTACCCTTGACATGCATCTTACAATGCTAAGTCAAGCTACCCTTAGGAGAGTGTAAATCCTCAATCCAAAGCTATCCTATCTTGGTCTTGTCTTACCAAGTCAAGCTACACATAAAGGTATCATATATCACAACTTCAATCTTTTCTAGACTAACAAGCTTTGATTCATTTTAGGTTCTTAAGTCAACCTAGAATCATTCTATGTGAGAGAACCTTGGATCACCTAGCATATTTATGCCTAAGTGTGTAAATGAGAAACAATACACAACAAGATCACATCATATTAGCTTTACCCCCAAAGCCCTAACATTGATAACTACAAGCCCTATTATCAAGCTTTACTTCTTACAATCATATGTATACCTAGATTTCAAGGTATTCTAATCACATCCTTCATTAGTAGGTGATTCTAGTCATAATTGATAATAAAGGTTCAAATTTAACTTTACTAGTTATGATCTTTCATATTCCAGAAAGTCTAGTTCAATTCATGATTATATGTTCCCAACCTTGAACAATTACTACACATGACATTGATTTTAGAATATCAATTCTAATTCTTCAATTTCACCTTTCATGGCGTGAACCCACACAATATCAAATTCATCAATTAGACTAGGGTTTACCATATAAATCACATAAATTCATCATAATATCATAATTTAATGCTAATTCATTCATAATTAGGTATTATCCACTAGATTGGAATCATACCTAAATACCACCCACAATGTAGGAAGAAACCCTAGCTAGATTGGGTTTTGACTTCACAATTGGGGTTGGGGAGGGGGGGGACCTAGGGGGCTCTATGGGTGGAAGAACCCATAGATGATTAAGCTAACATACCTCAATTCAAATCCCTAACCAAGATTTAAACAATGGAGGAAAATCTGGCCCTCTTCCTCTTGTTCTTCTTCTTCTTCTTCTTCTTCTTCTTCTTCTTCTCCTCCTCCTCCTCCTCCTCCTCCCCCCCCTCCTCCTCCTCCTCCCCCTCCTCCCTCCCTCCTCCCCCCCTCCCCCCCTCTTCCCCCTCCCCCCTTCCCCTCCCCCTACCCCTCCCCATCCCCCTCCTCCTCCTCCTCCTCATCCTCCTCCTCCTCCTTTTCTTCTTCTTCTTCTTCTTCTTCTTCTTCTTCTTCTTCTTCTTCTTCTTCTTCTTCTTCTTCTTCTAGTAGAGAGAGAATTATTTGGAGAGAATTTGGGTTCCTTGAAGAATGAGTTAATTGATTTAGTTTAGGGGTCTATTAGGATTATATAGGGGTTTTAATAACTAACTAACCAACCTCTCTTAACACTAACTCATTATTAATTAATTCCCAAACCCCTAACTTAAAAACTAAAGTTGAAAATCTACTCACACCAACGACTCCCCCATCCACGGACCGTGGGTGGATCTACTGAGCGTGTTGCACCTCCGTAGGTGCGGTACTGCAGCTCAAAATTTTAGGCCAACTCAGGACTTGACCCACGACCCCAACCCACGGGTCGAGGGTCCATCTATGGCCAATAGGTGGTATCTGTAGGTGGCCTATTTTTGACAGCTTTTGAGGTTGTTTTAAGGTCCTCCTCAAGAACCCCTTGGGTGGTCCTTGAGGGGTCGTATCTTGACGCCCTAACCCTAAAACCTTCATTCTAAGTACGGGGATCAATTTTACGATTTAAACCCTCTCATCAAACTCTAAAACTCTTACGAAAAGCTCTAGAACTCTCTAGTTCAACTTACTAGTTTCCGGGGAGTATTAATATCTCCCCCTTGGGATCATTCGTCCTCGAATGATGACTCTAAACACTTCTTAAAGTCACAACTCTAGACTAGCAGCCCATCATGCATGCACTACATCTAAATGCACACAACCAAGGAAGAAAACTTCAATTCCAAGCTAAACACATTCAATGCAACACAAGGGAGTAGGAACTACTTCTACCAACCCAAAATGCATGAAATTCTATCTTTACTCATTTTCAAGGAGGACCTATCATCTCCTAACTACAACATGCTCAACACACATTCATGGAGCCTAAATGCAATTTACTCTCAAAACGCATTTACTCAAGGAGGAATCTTTCAACTCCAAACTAAAGCATGCTCATTAATTCATCTCATGAAGTCTATATGCAATTCTACTCAAATGCACTACAACATGAGGCAAAACAATGCAAACTCATTTTCTTTCAAATCACAAGCTTTATGAACATACACCACATAAGGAAATCATGGAAACATACAAATCACACATGACTTCACATAAAAGCAAATCAAGAGGAACTTATCATCTCAAGATCTTAAATGCTAAAGAAGGAATACAAGGAAAAAGAATGAGGATATCGGGACTTCTCATTGGCCCTAGGCCTCCCAAGTAGCACCCTCAACTAAACCCTTCTAGGCATTACTCAAACACCCTATTCATCAAATTTATCAACATACCTCCAAAACTCATCATGACTAAGTCGGGTTCTACCATCAAATGCACATAACCATAATACAATCCATTCATACTAATGACAATATCACAATCTTTCATCTTAAATCTATCAAGTCACATAGCCCTAATTGGCATCACAACCAACCTTTTCTCACTCGCTCCTTGTAGCATAAGCCCTTCGAGAAGTCATATCCTAAAGACCATCGGATAAGGAATAGGAGAGAGACCTTATAGAGTTAAACTCTATGGCACGACTTAGAGAATGAAGAAGTGAGATTTCCTAAGCATCCAATAGCCTCCTATTCTTATATGTGGCGCGCTTCACAATTATGAACAAGACTCTACTAGACGTGGTTTGAGAAAATCCTAGGACCATTCTAAAACTTGTGCTCTAATTACCAAGTTTCTCATGACCCTGGGGTATACCCTAGAAGTAACATGGCGTACTTGACCCCGAAGGGATCTCATACAAGCCCTTTGCAAATCATGAACATAAGATACTAGAAAAATACGCAAAAATTTAAAACTTTTCTTTACAATCTAAGTCTCTATAAAACAGAAGCGGAAGTATTTATATACTTTGTCTCAAACCATCTAATACAACTTTAGAATAAAACTCCTGGGATACAGCCCATACAATAGTCTCAAAAGCATAAAATGAAAGACATAAGGGAACTGTTGGGTTTTTGTCCTCGAAGCTATAAGGACTCACCAAAATCTTCAACTCATTTGCTCCTTAGAAACCTATCTCCAAAATAGCACTCAAGTCTCCAAACCCTACATTTGATTAGAATGTAGGCAAAGTATGTGTTAGTACAAAATGTACTAAATATGTTAGCTAGCATAATCATAAAAGCATAAGACAAGAGTTGGTCAATATAAAACATAATCCAAAATCATATGAAATACTTCATGAAACATAAACTAAAAGCATAAGAGACAATATCATCATAATAAGCAAAGTCTCCAACATAAGCATCATATAAGCATTCTTTGACTCTTAGTCATCTATACCATAATAGAGCTACTCTCAAGTAACCTAAAAGCATACTTGTGCAATGCATGAATAGCATCCCATAATACCACCCAAGCTAAGTACCCCTCTTTGGTCATCTTGAACATAGTCTATATATATGGTCAAGTCTTTAAGCTTTTCTACCATAAGAGCACTATATTCCTAACAAACCTCAAAACACACTTGTGCAATGCATGAAAGGCATCCCATACTACCCTTCACACTAAGCATAACCTTGAAGTCACCATATGCATACTTACCATTCATTTGGTCTCATTCTTAGCTTACTTCATATAGACAAGGGAACTATCACCTTTAGTCAATCATATATTGGAAGGCAACTATAGCAACAACCCAAGCTAAACTTACACTATATAAGAGAACCCTTCATAATTAGCCTCAAGTCATACTTGTGCAATGTTTGAATAACATCCCATACTACTATCCACACTAAGTACCCCTTTAGGCTATCAGGAATGCTCACTAATTGGGGACTAGTCCCTCTTTTTTATTTTACCATTAGTTATTTAAGGTACTTCTCTATTTAGTACTAGGCAAGTTACAACACATGAATGAACTCTATTTCTCAATTCAAGGCTGCTAAGGAATAGCAGCGTAATAAGCTAGACCATGCTATCCTCTTACTAACATAGCTATCCTAGGAAGGGTACAAGTGTTCCACCCTAGCTACCATGAAATAGTCCTAGACCAACTAAGTCATGCTACCCTTCCAAGTACACTATCATACAAATTCAAGCTATCCTTAGGAGAGTATGATTCTCAATCCTAAGCTACCCTTAGGAGAGTATAAGTCCCTAATCATAAGCTACCATGACTAACCCTAACTTAAGCTACCCTTGAAATGCATCATACAATGCAAAGTCAAGCTACCCTTATAAGGGTATGGATCCTCAATCCTAAGCTACCATTAGGAGAGTATAAGTCCTCTATCCTAAGCTACCCTTGAAATGCATCTTACAATGCAAAGTCAAGCTACCCTTACAAGCACACCAAGATGCTAATGTAAGATATCCTTAGGAGAGTATGATTCTCAATCCTAAGCAACCCTTAGGAGAGTATAAGTCCCCAATCCTAAGCTACCATGAAATTTTCTTGGCCAAACCAAGTCATGTTATCTCGAAAGCATTCTAATGATGCTAGTTCGAGCTACCCTTAGGAGAGTATAAATACTCAATCCTAGGCTACCATGACTACTGCTAACTCATGCTACCCTTGATATGCATCTTACAATTCTAAGTCAAGCTACCCTTAGGAGAGTGTAAATCCTCAATCCTAAGTTATCCTATATTGGTCTTGTCTTACCAAGTCAAGCTATACATGAAGGGATCATATATCACAACTTCAAGCTATTCTAGACTAACAATCTTTGATTCATTTTAGGTTATTAAGTCAACCTAGAATCATTCTATGTGACAAAACCTTGGATCTCCTAGCATATTTATGCCTAAGTGTAAATGAGAAACAATACACAACAAGATCATATCATATTAGCTTTAACCCCAGAGCCCTAACATTGATAACTACAAGCCTTATTCTCAATCTTTACCTCTTACTATCATCTTTATACCTAGATTTCAAGGTATTCTAATCACATCCTTCATTACTAAGTTATTTTAGTCATAATTGATCATAAAGGTTCAAATTCAACTTTACTAGTTATGATCCTTCATATTCCATAAAGTCTAGTTCAATTCATGATTATATATTCCTAACCTTGAACAATTACTACACATTACATTGATTTTAGAAGATCAATTCTAATTCTTCAATTTCACCTTTCATGGCGTGAACCCACACAATATCAAATTCATCAATTAGACTAGGGTTTACCATATAAATCACATAAATTCATCATAATATCATAATTTAATGCTAATTCATTCATAATTAGGTATTATCCACTAGATTGGAATCATAAACATTACCCACAATGTAGGAAGAAACCCTAGCTAGATTGGGTTTTGACTTCACAATTTGGGCTCTATGAGTGGAAGAACCCATAGATGATTAAGCTAACATACCTCTATTCAAATCCCTAACCAAGCTTGAAACAATGGAGGAAAATCTGGCCCTCATCCTAAGCTTATTCTTCTTCTTCTTCTTCTTCTTCTTCACTTCTAGAGAGAGAATTATTTGGAGAGAATTTGGGTTCTTTGAAGAATGAGTTAATTGATTTAGTTTAGGGGTCTATTAGGCTTATGTAGGGGGTTTAATAACTAACTAACTGACTTAAAAACTAAAGTTGAAAATATGCTCACACCTACGACTCCCCCACCCACAGATCGTGGGTGGATCTACTGAGCATGCTGCACCTCCGTAGGTGAGGTATTGCAGCTGAAAATTGCAGTCCAACTCAGGCCTTGACCCACAACCCCAACACACGAGGTGTGGGTCCATCTATAGCCAGTAGGTGGCATCCGTCGGTGGCCTATTTTTGACAGCTTTTGGGGATGTTTTGAGGTCCTCCTCAAGGACCCCTTGGGTGGTCCTTGGGGGGTCATACCTTGACGCCCTAACCCTAAAACCTTCATTCTAAGTACGAGAATTAGTTTTACGATTTTAACCCTCTCATCAAACTCTAAAACTCTTACGAAAAGCTCTAGAACTCTCTAGTTCAACTTACTAGTTTTCGGGGTGTAATAAAAAGGCAAGCTCAATTCTGCTGCCGAAAGTGATAGACTGCTAAATTAAAAATGATGGCTAAACTAGGCGACCAAGGTGGTCATCGGTGATTCACTGAACATGAAAAGCTGACTCCATCGAGTTTGTCAACTGATGTTCAAACACCTTAAGCATGAAGCCAATTAAGGGCGAGCTGAAAAATAAAACAGTGATCCACTAATCAAGTAGGCGAACTCGACTAACATCGCCGATCAAGTCACGCATAAAATTTCGGACTAATTTTTGAAGAAATTATAAATAAACCAAAGGAGAGAGATACATATCTTTCATTAACTAGACTCTTTTGTTTTTATCTTTCTATCTTTAGAAAATAGTTTTTGAATATTTCTTAGTTTTGGGATTTTGAACAATTTGCAATTGACAATTGAGGGTTCAAATCAAAGTTGGTGTTGAAGACTATTGCTGATTTTCAATAGTTAAATTGTCACGACCCAAGCCTAGGGCCTAGACGTGACCGGCGAATGGGGAACCCGAAGGAACCCCAAACAAGCCTCATAGTGTATCATTACACATCCTTGGTCGCGGAAGCAAATAAAATGACCATAAGCGATAAGCATAATCGAGGGGGAAATCGGGACTAAAGGAGCAAGAGAAACA
>JAJOOR010019202.1:0-29914 GCA_036250505.1 Solanum acaule | reverse complement strand
CCATGTAGGCACATGGTTTGGGGGATGTCCAAGGAAGTTCATTGTGCCTAATCTCATACTCAACTAGGCCACCTTCCTAACCACATCCACTCGGTGCTAGCCTTGTTTCCCATAGAATATTCAATCACATATGTACTAGAGAGAGTTTCTTTTCTAGTTCAACCAACTCATCGTACCTCTTCCCAATAAAGGCCCCATTTCTTAGTCATAGCCAATCAGGATTCAGAAGGATAGCTCATTTAAGTTTCTTAGATAAGGATTCTCATGCCGTTCCGGCTCCATCCATCTCTAAGTCTATCATTTCACTCAAGAAGGGAACATCGCCCTAAGGCCCATCCTTCGAGGTTATACATTTACTTAGGAAAGCTAGACTTATGAAAGGGCATTATTTCTTAGTTCTGCCGATTCAAGTCTGGGCCTAGAATTCCTCTTTTAGTATTTATAGAATGGGAACCATTTCTTAGTTCTAGCCCACTTCACATATTCATGCATTCAAGACTTTAAGTAACAAGAAGAGACACTTTAGTCTACTAATCCAGTCACAACATTATCATTTGAGGACACTTCATAATGCAACATCATCACATATATACATCATGAGAATTCGTACTTTAAATCACAATGCTATCCATTTTACATAGGATCATCTCAAGATCACATAAACTCATTCACATCATATCTTCACATATAGCTTCACATAAAACTTTACATATAGCTTCATATAGAACTTTACAAATAGCTTCATTTATATATATGAACACAATAATACAACAATACTCATATAATGCCCTTCATGGCCACAATCATAATTCAAAAGCAACAAGCAACACTTCCACCAAAGGTGGATCCAACCTAAGAAGCAATTATAGCAATATTAAGAGATCAAGCCATCTTACCACCTTTCCAAGGCCATAAGGCACAATACCCAATTACATGCCACTTATACAATATTCATCAAGTTAGGTCGACTTACCCTCTTTCCATGGCTATCTTCATCATCCTCATATTCCAACAATTAACAATACAATAACAATGATAATAACAAGGTTCAACTATACAAGCTAAGCCAAACAATATACAATAACCAACATAAAGGCTAAGTCCCAATTTATGACCATTCAAGGCTACTACCTCACATTATACAATTCAATAACAATTTCAAACAATTCAACATAGCTAAGATCATATAAGAACAGCCCACATCAAACCACTCAAAAATCCTTCATCAATTACTCAAAATTAATAGACCCACTTTAGACCAAATTTAGAGAATCTGAGAAGACATGGGTTCATCAAGATTTCTTTCGTAAAACGATCAATAATCATTAATAACAACATAAAACATCATTTAAAAGGTTTTCATGCAAGAACCCGTGCTAGAATTGAAATTAGGGTTTTTGGGAGAACTTTAAAAACATTTTGATTTGGCTCCTTGAATGGAAGAGGAATCAAGGATAAACAATCCCCATACCTTAATCATCAAGAACCAAATGAAATTGAAGAAGAAATCAGTAGCCACCATCAATCCTTGCTCCATCTTTCACCTTGAGATTCCATGGGGTTTTTTAGAGTGTTTGAGAGAGGGAGGGTTTTGAATTTAGGAGAATGACTTTAAAAATAGACTTTAAATGTCTAAATATACTTAAAAACACTTAAAACAATAACCCAAGGTACCCAAAATACCCCTCACTTAGTTGAACCATTTAATGAAGTAAAAATAGATTTCTGCATTTCTGCATTTTCGTCGTTGTACAAGTCCGCGACGCGGAGCTGTTCCATGAAGATATTCGGAATTAAATTTCAAGACAGTAGAGTCTGCGACACGACCGTGTTGCGAACTGGATTTTTGCTCCTTGGGGGAGCAAGTGCGCGACGCGCCTCTATTCCCTCCAAGTGCAATTTGGAAGCTGCCTTGGCAGCTTGCTTGGCTAAGGTTGGGGTCCTCCTCGGGTCCCCTTAGGGTGGCCCCAGGGCATCGTATTCGAACATTTTGACCCTAGGAACATATATTTACCTATTTTAAACCTTTTCACCAGATTATACCCTCATATGAGACTTCCAAACCTGCCCAAAACCTAAGGACACACTAGAACACATTCTTCTGTAGTTTCCGATCATCTTGGTCTACATGTCTAGCTAAAACCCCAATTCTTGGGGTGTGATGTTGTGAATATGGGTTAGATTAATTGTTGGGTCTTGCTTGCTGATAGTTTATTTGTTGTTTAAATGTGATTTTGTTTAGTAGTTGTGGTGGAACTTGATGAAATTGTAGCTGCAAATACGATTTCGCCTTTGTGTTTTTGGCTTGCTCGAGAGAGAGGTCGTAAAACTAAGGTTACTAAATTGTTGGCCGAAGGGACTGGGTCGACATGACGTTCAACTCGAGAGAGTGAACCCTAGTCCTTCTCCCACACACTCAGCTCAAGAGAGTGAGTGGGTTAAGGCGGAGGTTGTTCTTCATGTGGCAAGTGGGTGTCCGAGAGGAACCCATTTGATTCGGGGTAAGTTACTCGAGAGAAAATCTACCCCCACTATAGTCTAGCCTAGTCACAAATATTCAACGGATTTATTATCAAAAGAATGTACCAAATAGTCTAGTCTAACATGTATTCCTATCACATCATAAGAATCCCTTCTCCTTGATTAATATCTCTCTTTATAGTTGTTGTTTTTTGCTCTTTACTTGCTTACAAACCCCCCATTGATAATTGACACTCGTGTCAAACCCTTTAATTTTTCATGTCTACATTCGATAAAGCCTTTAGCTACGGTTAGCTTTAGCATTTTCGCGCTTAACCACTAATTTTCAGGAACCGCTCTCTTGAGACTCAACCCTAACCCTTGGTCGGGTTACTATACTATTGTACGATCGAAGACACTTGCATTGGAAGTTGTGTCTTGATTACACAAACATCAAATAAGGCGGAGGTTGTTCTTCATGCGGCAAGTGGGTGTCCGAGAAGAACCCGTTTGACTCGGGGTAAGTTGCTTAAAAGAGAATTTATCCCCACTATAGTCTAGCCTAGTCACAAATATTCAACGAATTTATTATCAAAAACATGTACCCAATAGTCTAGTCTAACTCGTATTCCTATCACATCCCAAGAATCCCCTCTCCTTGATTAGTACTCTTTACATTTTTGCTTCTTTTTACATACTTGTGACAAACCCCATCATTATTTCACACTTTTGTGTCACCCTTTAAATTTAACATGTTTGTATTCGATAATGTTTTTAGCTATGACTAATTAGAACTTGATTTTATATTTTTATTAGTTCTCAAGCCCACTCCCTTGGGACTCAACCCCAACCCTTGGTTGGGTTACTATACTATTGTACGATCGTAGACACTTGCATTAGAAGTTGTGTCTTGATTACGCAAACATCAAAATGGCGCCGCTACCGGGGAGTGGTGCTAGTTTAGAATTTTTAGTTGATTTGAATTTTTGTTCTTGTTAATTATAGTTGAACTTATTTAATTTTTAGTTTTGGTTTTTCTTTTGCTGTTTAGAACAAAAAATTAAGCATATGTGCTAGCAGCGGTGACTCGATGGACCACCCTCCTCTAAAAATGATGATGCTAAGGGATTACATCTTAAGTTTCAACAAATTGGAGGGTGAGTATATTTATGAGTTGTGGCAAAGGTTTAAGGCTCTCTTGCAGCAGTGCCCGATTCATGGAGTTCCAGATAAGATGCTTCTGGAATGTCTCTACCCAGTGTCGGAAGAGGGATTGCCTTATGAAAGTGAGGCAAACCCCACTAATGGAACTTAAGTGGGGAGTTGCGTCGTGCCACAACATTAACTAAGGTGCTTCTTTGGAGGCAACCCAAAACCCCTTATTGCTTTATTTTTGCTTTAAAGAAATAATTGTGTGTTGATTGTGTAGGTCGAAGTGGAAAGGTTGTTTAAAAGTTCATATTGGCAAGCAAAAGGTCCATTCTGCGCATCGCCGAAGAGGTCGACGACCCCGACCCAGACCGCCGTTAGACTCAAGACAATTTTACATTGGATTCTGTAATAGTCGACAAGCCTAGGAAATTATTGGCGAATCACCAACCTGGTCGGCGATCCCAATCTAATCCGTCGTTTGGACCTCCACATCAACTGAGGATCCTGTATAACTCGGTGAGGTAAGTGACTAGTCGGCGTGCCGCCGAGTGGGTCGGCGAACACGACTAATGTCATTGAATGGGCGAGAACTAGATGGTTTCTTAAAAGGCCAAAGGTTTAAACTTTCAAACTCTTCAGTTTTCCTCACTTTCAATCGTCACAAACTCACACGCGCACCTTAGTTTCTACATTTTTGCAATTTTAAATTATTTTAGTCATTGATTTGTGTTCGGAGTGGATTACATTGCCGCCTAGCATTTCAAAAGTATTTTAATCGGCATCTAAGGTTTGTTTTCCGAACCCTGAATTTATTTTTAGCAATTTTTTACTCATTCTTATCTTAGTGATGAGTGTTAGGACTCTCTGATCTTAATTGTTTTTGCTTATGTCTGTGAAAATCTTGTCTGTAGTGTTTATATTGTTAAAATCCCATATTTTTGTGCCGTAAAATCGGTTAAATCTTGTGGGGTTGTGCTTGCATGTTGTTGAGTCTAGCAGGGGAGGTTTGAGTATCCCGAGATATTGTAAAGACCAATATTGTCATGCCACCCCACAAAAGAGCACAGGATATCACAAATCCTCCCAAGAAGGGAAGACAAGAACCTCCACTTGGAAATACAGTCAAGGGAAAGAGGCCCATTTTTGACAGGGAGACTACTCCCTAAGGCCCCTATATTCCTTCATGGGCCCGAGGATTCTATGCAGTTGTGCAGGCCTTTTTGGTTGATACACCCTTGGCAGCTCCTAGTGGGTTTGGTACTGCTGTTTCTTTTGAGGCGACTCCGGGTACTAAGACCCAGGACCAGAGTGATGCACCTGACACTGATACCCAGAGAGATGGATCGATTGCTTAGACATGACCCCCTCTTTACCTCCCTCTCTGTCTTACTTTATTTCATTTCCAGAATTTTTTATTTGCATATGAGTACAATTTTTTTTTATTTGTGGTGGGGTAAGGCCCACCATTGTGTGTTGATTATGACTTGTTTTGTTTATATATTGGGTTTTTGTGCTTAAATTGTGTTGATGCTGTTTTTTGTGGAAGGTTTGAGCGTGTGGCTCCTTGCTTTTAATTGAAAATGATTTTGACCCTTTCGGAAAAAAATTGCCATCTCTTGTATGTGTTGAATGAGGTTGTTCTCTCACAAATTTGAGTATCGGTCCTGATCAATACCAATGACTTGAATAGTGCTCATAATCGAACAAACATGAATGTGCGTCTACGATGAGGCCAAATGAATTTGCATAAACAATATGTGAACTCTTTGCATCTCGATGTGAGTAGCAAATTATTGAATTGAGTCTCTTGTGATGAACATTGCACACTAGCGAAACTGTGGAATCTTGTTTGACTTTGGTGTCGATGCCTTGTGTGATGAGCTTATTGTGAACCGTGCATGATAACACCTAGAATTTGCCCTGTTGGTCTGGTCGGCTAAGTAAGGCTATCTCTTGATATGATCATAGGCAACTTCGAAGAGTGTGAGCCAATTTTACATATACCTCTTTTGTGGCCTACCTTGTGAGTGTGTGAACCTCTTTTGAACACCCCTTGAACCTTACCCTTCTTTAGAAGAAACTTGATGAAAACAATGACCTTTCTTTATCCACTACTCATAATCCTCATAAAGTTGTGGTTAATTGAATAGCTAACTTAGCCAAAAAGCCTAAGTTGGGGGTGTGGTGAAAAGATAAGAGAAAGTCAAGAAGTGCAAGGAAAGTCTCCTTCAACCCATGGTATTGAGAAAAATGGAACCTCTACATAAAAAACAAAAAACAAAAAAAAAATGAAAAAGAAAGTTGTGAAATAAAGTACAAAAGAAATGGGGTTTCCGAACAATCTATGGAAAGTGAATAATAGGATGACTTATGAGCACTAAAGAAAATGATGAAGGAAGAGGAAAGGAAGTGTTCTAAGGACCACATTTCATGAGGATGAAAGTCACTGAGCCTAAATGACCATACCTTTGCACTCAACCCTATCAAAAGCCTTGAAAATACCTTTTTGATCTTGAGTGAGCTGAAGCAAGTGTTGATTGGAAAATACGGGCAAACCTATGGGTGGTATTATGCATTGTGTTCTTCTTTGTGAGCGTGAGCATTGCATATGATTTCGAAACTTTAAATTGTGAACCATTGTGTGAATATGGAATCATTCTTTGTGTGAGGGCATTTGAACACTATAGTTGAGCTTGAACTTGCATTTGAAACAAGTATTGTGAGCTCGATATTCTTTGATAATGGTATGTCACAACTTGAAAGTTTGAGTGCACATTTGATCCTTGCAGGAGTAAGTTAAGTCTTGTTGTGTACATTTATGATTGATTCTTGTATAGCACTGTTTGATACACCCTTTTTGAACACCCGAACTCGAGTTTGCTTGAGGACAAGCAAAAGTCTAAGTTGGGGGTGTTGATGAGTTCACAAATTGGACTCATTTAGGGTTGTATTATGATAAAATTAGTGTCCTCAAATGCATATTTTATCTCAGTATCTTATGAAAACCCTTAAGTTTAAGGTATTTGGAGTTGGAGGGAAAGCATGGACACTACTTAGCAAAAAGGAACAAAGGCAACTGAAGAAACAAAGAAATGAAGATCTGAGAATCGCCGAACCCATTTGGCGAGTCACCAAAAGGTCTTATCCTTGCCTTTTGTTCCAATGTGCTGAGCCCTGAAAGAAAGGATCAAATTAGCGGTGAAAAGGATAAGTCAGCGTGTCGTCGATCAGTTCCGCAAAGCAGTACTATGTCACCCAATGATCCAAAATATGACAATGTTGAAGGATAGAGAAAGACGGCGATGAAGTCTACCAAAGGAAGGATCACCGAGTTGATAGGCGATCTCGACTAATGACTCCGAATGATCCGCTGCAGAACAGATTTTTGAAAACTATAAATACTCGTTGAGAGTTGTAGCTTAATATTAGGTTTTTAATATAGAATTTTTAACATAGAATTTTGAGTTATAAGTTTGGAAAGGGTTTTGAAGAACTTGAAGGTTCAAAGGGTTTCAACTCCAAGGTTCAAAGGGTTTCAACTAGAAGATTCTTCACTGTTTGCTTGTTTTGAGACTTAAATCTTCATATCCACTTGAATGCAAACTCATATTGATATAAATTTCTATCTCTTTTACATGTTTAGCTAAAACCCCAATTCTTGGGGTGTGATTTTGTGAATATGGGTTAAATTAATTGTTGAGTCTTGCTTGCTGATAGTTTATTTGTTGTTTAAATGTGATTTCATTTAGTAGTTGTGGTTGATCTTAATGAAATTATAGTTACAAATACGATTTCACCTGTGTGTTTTTGGCTTACTCGAGAGAGAGGTCGTAAAATTAAGACTACTAAATCGATGGCTGGTGGGAGTGGGTCGACATGAGGTTCAACTCGAGAGAGTAAACCCTAGTCCTTCTCCCACATACTCAGCTCAAGAGAGTGAGTGGGCTAAGGTAGAGGTTGTTCTTCATGCGGAAAGTGGGTGTTCGAGAGGAACCCATTTGATTCAGAGTAAGTTGCTCGAGAGAGAATTTACCCCACTATAGTCTAGCCTAGTCACAAATATTCAACGGATTTCTTATCAAAAGCATGTACCCATTAGTCTAGTCTAACTCATATTCCTTTCACATCCCAAGAATCCCCTCTCCTTGATTAGTACTCTTTGCATTTTTGCTTCTATTTACTTACTTGTGAGAAACCCCAATCATTAATTGACACTTTTGTGTCACCCTTTAAATTTAACATATTTGTATTCGATAATGTTTTTAGATATGACTAATTAGAACTTGATTTTATATTTCTATTAATTCTCAAGCCCCCTCCCTTGGGATTCGACCCCAACCCTTGGTTGGGTTACTATACTATTGTACGATCGTAGACACTTGCATTGGAAATTATGTCTTGATTGCGCAAACATCAAAGGTCAAGAAGAAAGCCATCTAATTTGCACGTGTTAACTATGTATTAGTCCAAGGAAAGAGAGTGAAGTGCAGAAGTTCGGACATCAATGAAGCATTTGGGTGTACGGTGCATGTGAAACATTTCTTGGTGCACAAAAAATTAAATAAGACCCTAGATGACCTTAAGGGGAAATTGGCCCCTTTGATTTTTGACATTACACCACGTGGATCCAGTCAGGGGCCAAGATTGATAAGAAGGACCTAAATGTAGCTACGCGATACTGGTTCAAATTCATTAGTAGCACACTGATGCCTTCCCAGAATGAGTCCATACTCCGACATCTAAGGTAGTTTTGCTGGGTTCTATTATTAACTGAGATAGACTAAATCTTGGGTTGATCATTGAGTAGGAAATAGCCATGAGGGCCTAGTAGAGCCAGACCTCGCTCCCCTTCCCGGTGTTGATAAATATGTTATGCCGTCGTGCTCGAGTGCTATTTAAGGCAAAGATGGATGTGGAAGTGACTCCCACTTCTTCCACTAACATCTGGAGAATTGAGGCAGAGTACATTAGGGACGAGGCAGAGTGGAGAAGAGCAGCGCCGGTGGACACATCCCTGGCTGTTGATTTTGATATGTTGGATGCAGATACAACCCCTCCCACTCTGGCCGGTGAGCCTTCAGGTACTCCCATTACTACTAATATTGCTATTGTTGTTGTTGGTGTTGTTTCACACCCATCATTGATACAAGTGATGCTCTACAAGATGGGCTATGTAGCCTAATCTACTGATGTACGTGCTTCCTGGGTCGAGGCAGATGTCCACGAACTGATTGAAAGGGCTATTCTTTTTCCCTAGTTGCTATCCGAGCTGAGTTATGCGAGCACCAGAAGTTGATCATAACACATGGCCTAGGCTTGGATGCCCTTCACTATGCAAGTTGAGGCATGTGAGTAGGGAGATCACCATTCTGCTGATGTTACGACCTTGTGAGCTGATATTGCAGGGTTGAGACATGATGTATTGTTCAGCACTGTGGACCTTCCTGAGGTTTCGAGTATAGAGATTCCAACTATTTCTGAGGTCCCTCCGGCTACTACGATCGGAGATGCTCATATAACTAATGATGATGCTGAGTCAGATGCTCTCGAGACTGATGAGGAGGAGCTTGGGTCCTATGATGCGGATGTATATGATTACTTGGAGGAGTTAGAGGGTGCGATGGTGCAGACATCCATGGAGGCTTCTCTACGGGACACCTCGATGATTGGATGTAGTGGAGCAGCGACTATTGATAGAGATGAGTGGGGGACTGATACCCTAATTAAGAGAGTCACAAAAGTTCAACATTCACCTCAGGCTTATCCTAACATGAGGATCTTGACTATCTTCTCATTTTACTTTTGAGATGCATTGAGGACAATGATAGATTTGTTTTAGCTGGGTGAGGTATCTTCATATGTACCCCTTTGGGATGCATTTATCGTGTTTTGGATGCCTATCTTTGTGACTATTGGTTTTTAATGTGAATATACGTTTTTTATCTCAATTAAAATTCGCTCTTGATTTTATTTGTGTTTGTGAATATGGTTGTTCTCTTGCATATTTGACTATCAGTTGCGATCAATATTGATGACTTGAGTAGTACTCCTGATTGAACTATATGTTTGTGCAATTCTAATGAGGCAAAATTTGAGTTACATAAGTCATGTGTGAACTCTTAGCCTCTCATTGTGACTAGTCGGGTTTTTCAAATGAGTCTTGTGATTCCATGCGAGCTAAGTTTGTAGAATCTTGATTGATGATTGTGTTAAATGGCTTGGGTGGTGTGATTTTCTTATAATATGTGCTTGGTGATACCTAGAACTTTCCTCGTTGGTCCAATTTACTAATGTAGGAAAATGATAGAGTTGATCTTAGGCATAGGTTTTGCAGTGTGAACCAAACTTCTATTATACCTCTTTGTCACCACCTTGAGAGAGTGTGAACACAGTTTTGCACCATTTGAGCCTAACCTTTTCTTTAGATGAAACATGAACACATTTGACCTCTTTCTTCCCAACCTAAAACCCTCATAAGGCATTGGTCCGTTTGAATAAGCCAACTTAGGCCAAAAGCCTAAGTTGGGGTGTGGTGAAAAATGTCACGACCCAAGGCTACAACCTAGATATTCCATGACATAGTCGACCCCGTAGGGGTCTCATACAAGCCTCATAGCATTCTTGAACATAAGAGCATAGGAAAATAAGGCGAAATTAAAACTTTCCTTTACAATAGAAGACATTTTTCATTAAAAAGCAAGCGCAAGACATTCGAGACATTGTCTCAAACCATCTAATACTTTGAATACAACATTGGGACATATCCCATACAAAAGCTTTAACATAAACTAAAAGACAAAAAGGGAACATGGTGGGTTTTGTCCTCGAAACTATAAGGACTCACCAAGTGTTCATCTCTAAACTACTTAGAAACCTATCCTTCAGTATAGAACATCACATCTCCAAACCCTACACTTTGGTAAAAATGGATAAATATGGATTAGCACAATTAACTACAAAGCATGGAAGCCATACAAAAACCATGCTTAAAACGGACATTTTCTTTGAAAGTCATGATATATGCCATTTTGATAAAACTTCATGAATATAAGCATAAAAGGCATAATATTCAAACATAACCAACATACAATTTATTTGACCACATTAGGACATAAACATCATATAAACCATTACCTTCACATTAAGCCTTCACCTCAAGTAACCCTCAAGTTATACCTTGTGCAATATATGGATAGCGTCCCATACCACCATCCACACTAAAGCACCACCTTAAGGTCATCAAAAGTGAACTTACCATTCAACCTTTCCATCTTCATACCATACTCATACATAAGAGACATAAACATTACATAAGAGACTTATCATCACTTAAGGACCATTACCTAAGACAACTCTAAGTCATACTTGTGCAATGTGCAAGTAGCATCCCATACTACTACTCACACTAAGTACTCCTTTGAAGTCACCATAGGCAAGGCACATTCATACTGAATACATTATGACAATGAAGTAACTCATAATACAATCCAAGTATAACATGCATCATTATATTTAAGCATATAAGAGTCAACAATCTTCATTAGCTTCATTTAGAACACCTTCATTCATTAGACATTGCATCATCATTCTCATTAGCATCATCATAAGACCACATTCATTCATTAGTCATTAAGACATTAGAGAACTCACTATAGCCCTCTCAAAGCCTACTCGTGCAATGCATGGATGGCATCCCATACTACTACCTGTATTCATAGAACTCCTCAAGAAACCATAATGCATATCTCACATTATGGGAATAAGCGTTTAACCAGCATAGAAAATGTAAGCTAAACATGGAATTCGGTATCATGAAGCACCACACCGTAAAGAAGTGGTCTACTGTCCTAAGGTAAGACTGGTAATAATAGCTTAGGTGGATCCACAAGTTACACCTATGTGGGCACATAGTTATAGGATAAGAAAGATGTTCATTGAAATCCAGCCTAACGTAGGGAGAATCTCCATCTTACCATATCTTCTCGGTGCTTAGCCTACATTCCCATAGAGTAGTTTCATTTATATTACATTGTTGTACTTGAGAGGGCTACAAACATTAGGCCTACATCCCCAAAGTACATTACACATGAAAAGGCCACCACTATTAGGTCTACCACTTCAAGGTACATTACAAGGATAACTCATTGACTTTCCTAGAAAGGGCCACCACCAGTAGGTCGAGCGCTTCAAGGTTCATCATTTCACACAAGGAAGGCCACCACCATTAGGTCTACCGATCCAAGGTTCATTATTTCACACAAGGAGAGCCACCACGGTTCGGTCTACCGATCCAAGGTTTAACATTACATTAGTCCATAGACTCATCATGAAGGGCCACCAACATTAGGTCTACCAGAACAAGGCATAGCCTAGAATACTTCATCATTCATTCATTCATTAATTCATTAAAAGGCTACCAACATTAGGTCTACCGATTCAAGGTTATAATTACATTCATTAGTTATTTATGAAAGGGCTACCAACATTAGGTCTACCGATTCATGATCATTAAGATATTAAGTCAAGATACATTTATTATACAAGAATAAGATGTGTTAGCCTACCAATTCAATATACTTCATTCAAGACAACATTCATCAATACAAGAAAAGGATGCCTTAGCCTACCAATTCAAGATACAATAATCACCTTACTTTCATTTACTCAAGAAAAGTATGCACAAGCCTACCAATTCAACACATACATAGGAGAAAATCCTTCACATTCTATCATCATCATTCATGAGTGTTAATTAAGAATATGATTTCAATGACAACACTTTTACATTCTAAACATGATCATCATACTATCATTGAATTCACATACATACTTCACATCATATTTATACATAGATCCTTCATAAACTTGCCTTTCAAGGCCATGAACCAACATCAAATCCATAAATCTAAGATACTACAATAGATAAGGAAATTTACCTGATTCAATCATTACTTCAATATAAACATCAACAATTCCACATACTTGCATAATCAATCAATTCCCAACCTCAAATAACAACTTCAGCATTTGGGGGACAACATGGGTTCACGGAATAAATCATATTAATTCTTCTTTAAATCCATAATTAATTCATAATTCAATGCAATAAAGCCTTTTGAAAACATTAAGAATTGAACCCATGCATAGATTGAAATCTAGGGTTTTTTGGGAAACATTGGAGACTTGTAATCACTTTTGAGATTGGCTCCTTGAAAGAAACAAAGTCAAGGATGAAGACCACCATACCTTTTATGGAAGAACTCCACGAAAATCCCTTGAAAAACATGAAGTCTTCACCTTGGAAGCTTGAAGTCTTCACCTCCAAAGGAGGTTTCTAGAATGAGAAATTTTGAGAAGAGAAGTGGGTTCTATTTTTTGATTTCGAAATAATGAGTTTAAAATGTGTTTTAATAAATTAAAAACCTTTAAAATATGTTAATAAACCAATAATAACCGTCCATGAACCAAACTAACCAAGGGAGTAATTTACCAAACCACCCTTGCTTAAGCCGAACCTAAACCAGCTTTACAGGTGCGATTCACGGACCACCATCCACGGACGGTGGATGGGTCCACTGACAGTCCTACATGGGCGTGGTTCATGGTTGCAGCTCATAAATTAGGGGCTTGACCTACGAAGGCCATCCACAGGGCCTGGATGGACATACGGGGCATGGTCCCCTTCCGTAGGTCACCAAGTTTTGGGCAGTTTGGTTTTTCTTTGTGGTTTTAGGGTTAGGATTTAGAGTCCTCCTCAAGGACCCCTAGGGTAGTCCTTGGGTAGGCTTAGCTTGACGTTTAACCCTTAAACCCCTCAACCAAAGCTCAGGACAACATTTTGCAACCTTATACCTCACCACAACTCAAACAAATACACGTTAGACTCTAGTTTTACTTATTTGTTTACGGGTCGTTATATTCTCCCCCACTTAGGAACATTCATCCTCGAATGACACTTTAAACACATTAAGGGGATAACGACATAAGTCTAGCCGTCCATCATGCATGCAACATCATAAACAATGCACAAAACTTGGAGGAAACATCAACTCAACATCAATAAGCTCATACATACTCCATGCAAGTCAAGAAAGTAGGAACTACATCTACAAACTCATTATGCATGAAAACTTCAACATTTCTCATTCATTGGAGGAATTACCTTCTCCAACGCATATCATGCTCATCATAACATCATTAAGCACATTATGCAATTTCTTCATAAAAGCACATTTAGGCATGTTCAACAATTCACCTCATGAAGCATATAGGCAACCCATACTAAATGCAATTCAACATGAGGAACATAATTCATAAAACTCATTTTGTCATTTAAACATAAACTCATCAAGAACATGCATAACATAAGGGGACAATAGAAACACATAATCACACATGAATCCAAAACATGAAACAAGCAAAAAAGGAACTCTTTGTCTTAGGCTTGAATAGGCATATAAAGAAAGAGATAAGGCTATCAGAACTCTCAACAACCTTACTATCACCACTCAAGGTCTCATATGAGTGTACCACACCGGGTCTAAGCTCCTCAAACTCACTACACCTCTTAAGGTGAGAACATCAAGCAAGCCTAACTCATGAACATCAAGGACACTCAATGACCTTACCATCAAAGCACATTATCCCCCACTTGGGAGTAAGCCTATACAAACTCTTTTAAACTTCACTTCTTTCAATTCTAAGGTCGGAGCAAGTCATCATCAAACCTTCACACTCAACACATCTAGGCATTTCTAAAACACCACATTTCATCAACTCTTTCAACATACCTCAAAACTCATCTTGACTAAGTCAGATTCTACCACCAACACACATAACCATAAAATAACCCACTCATACTAAAGTTAACACCTCAATCAATCATCTCAATCTATCAAGTCACATAGCCATAATTGGTATCACAACCAACCTTGATCCCTTACACCTTCTAGCATACTCTTTTCAAGTGGTCATACCCTAAAGACCATCGGATAAGGAATAAGAAAGAGACATTATAGAGTTAAACTCTATGGCACGACTTGAAGAATGAAGAAGTGAGACTTTCTTAACACCCAATAGCCTCATATTCATAATTGTGGCACGTTTCACTCTATGAATAAGACTCTACTAGATGTGGTTTGAGATATCCTAAGACCATTCCAAAATCCTATGCTTTGATACCATGTTTGTTACAACCCAAGGCTACCCCCTAGACGTGCCACGGCGTACTTGACCCCGAAGGGGTCTCATACAAGCCACATAGCATTCTTGAACATAAAAGCATAGGAAAATAAGGCGGAATTAAAACATTCCTTTACAATCAAAGACATTTTTCATTAAAAAGCAAGCGGAATACTTTCTAGACTTTTTCTCAAACCATCTAATACTTTGAATACAACATTGGGACTTATCCCATACAAAAGCTTTAACATAAACTAAAAGACATAAAGGGAACATAGTGGGTTTTGTCCTCGAAAGTATGAGGACTCACCAAGTCTTCATCTCCAAGCTCCTTAGAAACCTATACTTCAAGTATAGAATATCACATCTCCAAACCCTACACTTTGGTAAAAATGGAGAAATATGGGTTAGCACAATTAAGTACTAATTATGGAAGCCAAGCAAAAACCATGCTTAAAATGGAAATTTTCTTTGAAAGTCAAGATATATGCCATTTTGAGAAAACTTCATGAATATAAGCATAAAAGGCTTCATATTCAAACATAACGAACATAGAAGTCATTTCACCACTTTAGGACATTAACATCATAAAAACTATTACCTTCACATTAAGCCTTCACCTCAAGTAACCCTCAAGCTATACCTTGTGCAATGTATGGATAGCATCCCATACCACTATCCACACTAAAGCACCACTTTAAGGTCACCAAAAGTGAATTTACCATTCAACCTTTCCATCTTCATACTATACTCATACATAAGAAAAATAAACATTACATAAGTCATATCATCACATAAGGACCATCAACTAAGACAACTCTAAGTCATACTTGTGCAATGTGCAAGTAGCATCCTGTACTACTACTCACACAAAGTACTCCTTTGAAGTCACCATAGACAAGACACATTCATATTCAATACATCATGACAAGGAAGTAACTCATAATACAATCCAAGTATAATATGCATTATTACATTTAAGTATTTAAGAGTCAACATTCTTCATTAGCTTCATTTAGAACACCTTCATTCATTAGACATTGCATCATTATTCTCATTAGCATCATCATAAGAGCACAATCATTCATTAGTCATTAAGACATTAGAGAACTCACTATAGCCCTCTCAAAGTCTACTTGTGCAATGCATGGATGGCATCCCATACTACCACCCCTACTTCATAGAACTCCTCAAGAAACCATAATGCACATCTCACATGATAGGAATATTCATTTAACCGACATATACCATGTAAGCTAGACATGGAATCTAGTGTCATGAAGCCCTACACCGTTAAGAGATAGTCTACTTACCTAAGGTAAGACCGGTAACAATAGGTTAGGTGGATCCACAAGCTAGACCTATATGGGCACATAGTTATGGTATAAGAAAGATGTTCATTGAAATCCAGCCTAACGTAGGGAGAATCTCCATCTTACAATATCCTGTCGGTGCTTAGCCTACATTCCCATAGAGCTGTTTCATTTGTATTTCATTATTGTACTTGAGAAGGCCACGAACATTAGGCCTACCGCCCCAAGATACATTATACATGAAAGGGCCATCATAATTAGGTCTACCGCTTCAAGGTATATTACAAGGATAGCTGATTGACTTTCCTAGAAAGGGCCACCACCATTAGGTCTACCACTTCAAGGTTCATCATTTCACACAAAGAGGGCCACCACCATTAGATCTACCGATCCAATGTTCATCATTTCACACAAGGAGGGCCACCGCCATTAGGTCTACCGATCAATGGTTTAACATTACATTAGTACCTAGACTCGTCATGAATGGCCACCAACATTAGGTCTACCGGTTCAAGACATAGCCTAGAATACTTCATCATTCATTCATTCATTCATGAAAATGCTATCAACATTAGGTCTACCAATTCAAGGTTATCATTATATTCATTAGTCATTTATGAAAGGGTTACTAACATAATGTCTACCGATTCATGATAATTAAGACATTAGGTCAAGATACATTCATTATACAAGAATAGGATGTGTTAGCCTACCAATTCAAGATACTTCATTCAAGACCACATTAATCAATACAAGAAAAGGATGCCTTAGCCTACCAATTCAAGATACAATAATCACCTTACTTTCATTCACTCAAGAAAAGGATGCACAAGCCTACCAATTCAAGACCTACATTACATAGGAGAAAACCCTTCACATTATATCATCATCATTCATGAATGTTAATTGAGAATATGCTTTCAATCACAACACTTTTATATTCTAAACATGATCATCATACTATCATTGAATTCACATACATACTTCACATCATATTAATGCATAGATCTTTCCTAAACATTCCTTTCAAGTCCATGAAACAACATCAAATCCATAAATATAAGATACAACAATATATAAGGAAATTGATATGATTCAATCGTTACTTCAATATAAACATCAACAATTCCACATAGTTGCATAATCAATCAATTCCCAACCACAAATAACAACATAAGAATTTGGGGGAAGACATGGGTTCAAGGAAGAAATCATATTAATTCATCTTTAGATCCCCCACCTATCTATAATTCAATGCAATAAAGCCTTTGGAAATCGTTTAGAATAGAACCCATGCATAGATTGAAATCTAGGGTTTTTGGCGAAACATTGGAGACTTGAAATCACTTTTGAGATTGGCTCCTTGAAAGAAACTAAGTCAAGGATGAAGACCACCATACATTTTATTGAATAACTCCATGAAAATCCCTTGAAAGACTTGAAGTCGTCACCTCTAATGGAGGTTTCTAGAGAGAAAACTTTTGAGAAGAGATGTGGGTTCTATTTTGTGATTTTGAAATAATGAGTTGAAAATGAGTTTTAATCCATTAAAAACCCTTAAATTATGTTAATAAACCAATAATAACCATCCATGAACCAAACTAACAAGGGAATAATTTACCAAACCACCCTTACTTAAGCCGAACCAACACCAACTTTACAGGTGCGATCCACGGACCACGATCCACGGACCTTGGATGGGTCCACATACCATCCTTCATGGGCATGGTTCATGGCTGCAGCTCATAAATTCGGGGCTTAACCTACGGAGGCCATCCACGGGGCGAGGATGGACCTACGAGAAGTGGTCCCCTTCCGTAGGTCACCAAGTTTTTGGGCATTTTTGGTTTTTCTTTGGGATCTTGGGGTTAGGCTTTAGGGTCCTCCTCAAGGATCCCTTGGGTGGTTCTTGCGGAGTATTACCTTGACGTTTAACCCCTAAACACCTCAACCACAGCTCGGGACAACATTTTGCAACCTCAAACCTCACAACAACTCAAACACACACACGTTAGGCTCTAGTTTCACTTATTCATTTTACGGGTCGTTACAAAAAATAAGGAAAGTCAAGTAGTTTGTGGAAAATTACTCTTGAAGGAGAATAGCAAAGAAAAAGAAGAAAAAGTTTGAAAAGAATGTGCAAATAAGCTTAGTCATGGATAAAAGAGAAGGGGTGTGTAATGCTTCAAAGAACTTAGGGTGGATTGTAAAAATGAAAAAGAGAGTGAATGACAAAGGGAAAAAGTTAAATTGAAGTACATGGTTAGAATCATGCATGTGTTTATCATACATTTACCCTCTGCCCCGTTACAAGACTTGAAGACCCTAGTGATCATGATTGAGCTGAATGTCATGTTGATTGGAAAATACGGGCAAGCACATGGGTAGAATCATGCATGTGTTTATCTTTGAGAGTGTGAGAGTTGATTTTGATTCCTTAATTCTTAAATCTTGATGATATTTGTGTGGGCATGGAATCATTCTTGATGTGAGGGCATTCGAATACTTTTGTTGAGCTTGAATTTGCATTTGAAGCAAGCATTGTGAGCTTGACCTCTATTTGATGATGAATAGTAACACTTTGACACTTGTAGTGCACAATTGAACATTACCTGAGTAGATTGAACTTCATGTGCATTCATGTAGAGTTTAAAGTAGCACTATGTGTAGCCATCTCTGTTGAATAGATTGTTCTTGTGTTTTACTTGAGGAGATGCAAAAGTTTAAGTTTGGGGTGCTGATGAGTCGGGAATATCAACTCATTTTGGGCTTAATATTTAAGGAATTAGTGTCCTCAATGCCTATTTTATGCTCTAAATTGATGATAAAATGTTAATTTGCAAAAATCATTGCAAACGAGCAAGGCAATGTCAATATGAGGAAAAAAGGAGCAAAAACAGTGAGAAAGTTGAAGGAAAGCAAAGCTGGGACTCGCTAAAGCCACTCGGCGACTCGGCGAGTAGACCTTTAGCTCACCTAAAGTTCAAGGGGGTGTGATTATGTAGTTGAATGTTTCAATTAGCTTATGGGTGTTAGTATTTACGAATTTTATTGTTGATTTGAAGTGAGTTTAATTAATAGTTTGTGTTTTAATTGATGAATTGTAGTTGCAAATGCAATTCTAGTTTAGCATTCTAAGCTTGGTTGAGCAAGAAGTATTAGAGTTAAAACTTTTAATTGATGATTGTAGTGATTGTGTTGTTGCAGATTTAGCTTGAAAAAGTGGGTCTAAATGCAATTCTAGTAATCTAGCTAGAAAGAGTAGATTTTTTTAAAAAAGTAATTTTTTTCCATGGCCATTTTATTTAATTAAAATCTGTACATAAATCAAGGAATAAAAGTGACCATAACAGGAATTAAAACAACTAAAAGAAAAAAGAGCAAGTCAAGCCCAATGTTAGTCTCATTCTTAAAAGACCCACAATAGAGTTTCCAAAACTTGTCACTCTCCTTCATTTCCGCCTCAATGTCTCCTCTAGTGGTGCTTGTAAGAATATTCACGATTTTTATTATAGAAGATCTATCTAAGTCATCTTCTCTATTCCACTTTCTTATCTTCTATGTGTTTTCCCTTTCTGGTTTCATCCGTTGCAGTTGAGGCAATGATGAGGCCGTTATCGATGTTACCAACCTCCCTCTCCTAGAGCTTCTCTTCCAAAACTAGAAATTAGGTCCATAACCAACACTTTGGCCCTCGTCTTTTGCTGGTGACCTCTTTCGTAAGATGATATAGCATAGGCTAGGTATCTAAACTATTATCATGTCTATGAAGCTCTATAGTAAAATTTCTAGGTAATCATCAATGACGTAATAACTGGACCTATTATGTTCTCTCTGAATTAACTCCTGTTGTTATTTTTCCTTCTAGCTTTGATTCTCAATGTGGGTATTTGAGCTTTGTCTATGTTTATCAGTTTACTGCATTCGTTGGGTAAATGCATAAACTCTCTCACACATATTGGGGACTGTTGTTCCGAAGTAGCATTAGCTAGCTTGTCTGCAACCTGATTTGCCTCTCTATAAGAATGTTTAATTATACAATTTGAATCTCTTTTGTGATGCCTTATTTCATCAATCCATTTTGTGATCTGCCAAGGGATCCTCCATTCCCCCAGAATGATACTTCTTAAGTTGAATGAATCGGTTTCAAGAATTATATTATGTATATTAAGATCCTTACACTTTCTTAAATCCATTATTACTGCCATTGTCTCTGCTTCAATTTTAGTAGCAATCCCATGCATCTAACCTCTGCATATACGAGGTCCCCATCACTGTTTCAGATGCAAAATAGCGTAGGAGCTATCCGCAGGATTTCCCCTGCTAGTTCCGTCTGTACTACATTTCATCCATCTTTTCTCTGGTAATTCCCATTTTACTGCCAAATAATGGATTTGTGGTTTATATTTATTTAGCTTATTTATTATTCCTTACAACTCCTTAGGCAATCTAGCTTCAAAAATTGATGTATAGCAGTCATGATCTGCTAATGCACAAAATTATAACCAACATATTTCCCATGTCTTCTGTCTTTTCTTCTCATCCATAATTCCCACATCACTAACTTTGGAACAACCTTATATATGTATCTTAGTTTTGATGGAGCTGGTTCATTCAACAATTTTTTTTTGATCTGGTGTAGTTTTTCTCTTTCCATGCTAATTCCTACACAAGTACCAAAAATCTCCATATGTTTTTGGCTAATGGAGATCTTAGAAAAAGGTGAGACAGAGTCTCTTATGCATAATCCTCACAACAGTAGCACCTTGATGCTATTGAAATTCTCATTTTTCTTAGATTGTCTTCAGTTGCAATCCTCCATTTCCATACCCTCCGTACAAAAAAAAAATGACTTTGAAAGGAATCTTTGTTCTCCTGCCATTCATGTTCAAGCCTTCTTCTCTACACTAACTCAAAGGCTGACTTGACTTAAAACAAACCACTACTATTAGTCATCCACCAAGCATTAACATTTTCTTTTTGTACCAAGGTCGCATTGATATTTTGTATAATGTGCTCAGCCATTTCTTCTGACACTCTTTCCAATAACTTTTCCTTATCCCATTCCCTATTTCTGATGCATTCTTTTACCTCCATATCTTCATCAACCTGTAAGTTCTCCTCAATGTGATATAATGTGCCTTTTTTTTGTCCAATTATCAAACCAAAAACTGGAATTTCCTGCTTTGATTTTCCATCCTATCTCCTACTCTACTAATTCTGTGACTTGTACCATCTTCTTCCATACATGTGAAGCACCTCTTTCCCTTGAAATTACAGGATGATGATTTTTACAGTATTTATTCCACATAAAGGTTCCCCATAAAGAATCTGTTGATGTTCTAATCATCCACCATAAGTTACTAAACAACGCATTTGTTACATCATCTAAAGATCTGAATCCCACACCACCTTCCATTTTAGGATAACACACGTCCTCTCATGCAACTCAATGCTTCCTTTTTTCTCCCCCAGGCCTGCTCCAGAAATTTTTTGCAATCAATCGATGCCTTTGATTTATCACTCCCTACGTTGGATTCATGGCTGATAGAAAATATACTCGCATTCACTGTAAGACATGAGATATTAACACATATCTTCCTCCATATGATAAAAGCTTATTTTTTTCAATATCTCTTCATAATGTGTTTTACACTTCTTTACATGACAAACCGGACATCCTAGATATGTGAATGGTAAATAACCCATTTTAATGCCTGTGAGCTTCATGATTTTGATTCCTACTGCCAGTGGAGTGTCCTCGTGCAAATAAAAGAAACTTTTCTTTTTGTTTATTAATTGACCAGAAACATTTTCATACTTCTTTAATACCCGCATCATTTTTATTATTGAGTATCCATCCGCTGATCCAAACATAATGGTATCATCCTCATATGACAAATGGTTGATCTTTGGACTCCATTTTGGCATATCATAACCTCTATACCTCCCAGCTTCATGTAGCTTGTTCAACCCTCTTGCAAGCACCTCAGCTGCATTAATAAATAGTGTCGGTGATAAGGGATCCCCTTGTTTTATCCTTTTAGTCGATGTAAAGAAGCCATGTGATACCCCATTCAGTAGTACCGAGTACTAGTTGTTTGACATTAGCCTCTAAACCATATCAACTATGACCTCTGAGAAGCCGAACTTTCTGAGTACCTTTATTAAGAAAATCCAAGACACTCTATAGTACGCCTTTGCCATGTCTAATTTCACCACCACATTATGCTCTTTACTACTTAGCTTGATATCTCTGATAATTTCTTGGGACAATAAAACATTTTTTGTGATTAGTCTCCCTTTTGAAAAGTGATTAGTTCTTTGATATAATAAGTGGTAACCACTTTGCAATTCTATCATGCACCAATCTGGATATTACCTTGTTCACAAAAGTGCTCAAACTAATTAGCCTTAGCTCCCCAAAGGTTTTAAATTTTTCTTTCTTTGGAATAAGAACCAGGTTTGTTTGGTGAAAAAGTAGATTGATTAAGGTATTAGGCTATTTTTATGTGTTGTGGTGTTCAAGGCTCCAAATAAACATATCAAGATGAAGCTTAAACCCGCTATTCATATGATCCATCAAAGATACAGAGCATTAGTCAAGCCAAAAAATGATAACGAAAAACTCAATATGACCATAACGGGACCTGAATGTTGTCGGTGGAATATCACCCTCTCTCACCCTCAATTTATTATAGCCAGATCGGAGGTCTATGTTAGAAAAACAACTGGAATCCTGAAGTTGATTGAAAAGATAAGCAATTCTTAGTAGGGGATACTTATTCTTGATAGTGACCTTTTCAATTGGCGGTAACCAATACACTTCCTAAGAGAACCATCTTTCTTCCTCACAAATAAGACTGGAGCACCCCAAGGTGATACATTTGGTCGAATGAAACCTTTATCAATAAGGTCTTTCAACTGCTCTTTTAACTCTTGTAACTCAGCTGGAGCCATTCTATATGGCGGAATAGAGAAAGGTCGAGTATCAGAAAAAATATCTACACCAGAGTCTATTTCTCCCTCATGAGGGACTCCAGGAAGATCAAATGGAAAGACCTCTGGAAACACACTCACAACTGGAACTAACTGAATAGGCATTGTCTCAACATTAGAGTCATTAACTCAGATATATTGATTTATACACCCCTTGGAAACTAACTTGTTGGCCTTAAGGTACGAAATAAAATGACCCTTAGGCACTGTTGAACCACTCTTCCACTCTATAAGTGGCTCATTAGGAAACTAGAACATAACTACTCGAGTTCTACAATCAACTAAGTCATAACAAGCATGAAGCCCATCCATACCTAAATTAACATAAATTTCCACCATGTCTAACTCGACTAAGTCGGTTATGATGTCCTTTTGATTGACAGAGATGGTACAATCACGATAAACTCTCTCAGCTAGTGTAAATTAACCAATAGGTGTGGATACACTGAAGGGCTCAAAAAGTTGCTCGAGAAGGATATCAGGTCTCATAGCAATATATGGAGTCACAAAAGATAGACTCGCACCTGGATCAAGCAATTCATATACATCAAATGTAAAGACTTTGATCATACTAGTGACAACATTAGATGAATTCTCTTGTTCTTGGCGACTGGTGATAGCATTCAGACGGTTTTCTCCTCATCTTGTCCCTGAACTAGCTCCTCTACGTGAAGCTTTCTCTGCTGGAGTCGCTGAAGAATATAGGGCTTGATTGCCCTCATTACTATCATATATCATGTTCTTAGGACACTCTCTCATGAAGTGACTTGTTTGACCACACTTGAAATAGCCAGTGTAGCCATTACGACACGCTCTTGGGTGGTTCTTGCCACACTTAGGACATAAAGAAGTCTAGTTGGCCCCTTGTGCCACACTACCTTGAGACTGATCAAGTCAAGCTCTGAAGTTCTGCAAATTCTGATTCATGAACTTACCTCTCAACTTTCGTGTAGGTGCACTAGCAGATGATGGAGGAGGTCAAGTTTTATTTTGTTGAAAAGATAACCGATTCACATTCCCAACCTTTTGATGTTTGGACTCATTACCTATTGTCTTAGCATTCTTGGTGCAGAACTCTTCTGTATTTCTCAAGTTTTCCTCCTCAACCTACTGCACATGGATCATAAGACTTACTATGGTCATGTCTTCTATCAACATAGTTGCCTTACCTTCCTTACTCGACAAGCGAGATAACCCAGACACAAACAAGCTCATCCTTCTCGCCATATGAGTAGCCATCTCCGGAGAAAAACGTTATAGTTGAGTGAACTTGAGGCTGTACTCATGCACACTCATGGATTCCTTATAAAGCTTAATAAATGCTCTTACCTTTGCCTCTCTCAGCTCATGGGAAAGAAACTCCCCATGAAGGCACTTGCAAACACATCCCAGCTCACAATTGGTGTCTCTTCAGCTTTACTCCTTTTCCATTGGTCGTACCAGATCCTCGAAACATATGTGAGTTGGTATGAAGCTAACTCCACAGCCTCAACATCTGAAACATGCATTACCTCAAATATGTCATGCAGTTCCTCCACAAAGTTTTTTGGATATTTAGTAACATTTGACCTTGCGAAGTTTGGAGGATTAATCCTCAAGAACTCCTGGATCCTTGTTGTATCAGCCACATCTTCGTGAATCCATCTATATTGCCCATCTTGGTTGGTCACAACCTGACTCAACATCTGGATAGCATCCCGAAACTTAGCATTACTGACCTCTCCTTGGGGTTTCACTTCTGGTGCAATGGGTACCCCTTTATCTTGAGGGTTAATATTTCTCCTAGCAGGACAACCTCAAATAGCTCTTACTGGAGGCATGATATGAAAGATACGCGCAAGCACGAATTAGGAATAAACTTTTATATGTTTGAACTCTATCGCATGAAAAGAGTATGAAAGAAGTGAAATATTTCCTAAATGTCGTAGGCTCTTATTTATAGATGTGGCGCTTCACACTGATAACTAGGACTCTACAAACACGGCTTCATAGACATCCTATGACTCTTGAACTTTGGGCTCTGATACAATGTTTTTCATACTGCGAGCCTACACCCTTGACGTAACTGACAGTCGAGAACCATTGTTGGTCCCCAAGCAAACACTTGGCCTAGCTCAATACTCAACAGAATACTTACTCAACATTACATGACCTCAAAAATAAAGATGTACTCAAATGTCTCAATATAAATAACTTAGAATATGTAAAGTATTAAATTGGCCAAAAAAAGGCAACTCGAGTCTTAAATATTAACAATGCAAATGAAAAAGACTCCTTAGAACACTACTGTCTATGAAGCCTATAATAATTACGATAGATCTCGAGACAAGACTCACAACATCTTAATAAAACTGAAAGTAAAAGTTGAATCGTTCTGAAGCAAGAAGGAAAGCTATCTGGAATTGCAAGTGGTATACACAAAGTGCATGTTGATGACCCTGAATACATGTATATGCTTCATAAAAAGATGCAGGCCAAATGGCGTCAATACATTGAATGTACGAGTATGCAAGAGGAACTCTACAGCACATACGTAAGCTCGAACTGATAAAAAAAAAAGAACATACTCACCTCTCTCAATTTAACTCAACTCAACTCAAGGATTCTCACCTCAATTCAATGTAAAAGCAACAATAAAGATGCAGTATAAAGAAAGCTTTTAAAACAGTAGATAATAACACAATGTGTAAAAAAAAACAATAATAAACTCATTACTTTTATTTGAGAGATTATCTAACTGACAACCATCAATACGAGCTATGTGATGATAAATCATCTTGTCCACTCTGCCAGAACTGTCCTATACCTTGCTGGAGTACAGGACATCCTGGGCTAAGTGGATCTACTAAGTTATGCTTAAAAGCAATCAGGAAAAATCTAAAAAGTATGATCTTTTACCATTTTGGCATACATGGTTTATGAGGACTTTGAGTTGTCTGAACTCATCCCTATATCAGAGTTCAATGCCACTATAAATAATATATAACTCATGCTCATATGTTTTAAAGAAAACATATAACTCCTCCTCAATTTGAGATAATTACTCAAAAGGTTCTCTTAATGCTCAAAACACCTCATCCACTTATTGAGAAATAAGTGTTTCTCTCATTTTGATGTAAAAGTAATTATAGTTGGGAATACTTAGTTCCTGCATACTCATTTTGAAATATGCAACTCAACTCTCCTCATACTCATACTCAATTACTCAAGTCTTGAAGACAATTTGTAAATAATTGTAAAAAGACTTCTAAAAATGACTCAAAAAGGTTTCTCAAATTTTACTCGTAATCTTTACTATGATTTGAAATGATGAATTAAGAGCTACGATTAGAATGTAGGTTCCCTCAATGATTTAGGAAGGTTTAGATAGTTGATAATAAGAAACGAGTGAAGACACAACCGGAGTAGACTGGCACGATGCGGATTATGAATTAAATTTTTTGGTCGTGAAATAATTTTTGAGATAGAAGAATAAGCATCCTTTCCGTGACTCGGAGAGGGGTTAATTATCTGGGGACTAAATTTTTAAAGTGCCTCTGATACGCAGACCCGGTCACATAGTTTTTGCCCGATCTTTTCTTCCTCTCTCATTCAACTCACACCCACTTCAATTCTATGGTCCAATTTCATGATCCCCGAACGTTTTCTACGAAACCCACGCAAAACTCATCAAGAATAACACTCATTCACAAAACCCTTACCTAAAGAACTCAACAAGACTCCGTTAATAATGAATGAAGCTAAAACCTCTAGAACCTCATCAAGAATCTCAATCAATAAACTTTAGAGTGAATTCATGGCTGAAATTTACATGATTGGCATACGGGCAAACAAATGCAGCACTATTAAAGCTTACATACAGAACCACATTCTTGCCGATTTCCCAAAATTCTTGAAGAACTTCTTGAAACCTCATCTTTTCTCGTCTTGAACTTTGCCCTAACTTTCTCGAACGCTTTAGACTTGAGTGACAGTTTATTTTAATAAGATTTGACCCATAATTAGGTGAAAAAATCGTGTAGGCCTAGTAGGGTAAGGAAAAGACCAAAATACCCCTCCTTAAAATGGATGAATTTCCTTAATTGGACAGGTTGCACTCAAACGGGCATATCTCCCTTATCGTTACTCAGAATTTAGCAAACTTGAGAGCGTTGGAAAGAGGACTCAACGACCTTCGATTTGATATCTCATGGGCCACCTAACACATCATGTACTGAAAGTTATGGTTGTTTGAAATTGAGCCAGAACTCACAATTTAAGAGTAACTTGAATAAATCTCAATTTTGCTCTTTCAAATTTAGTTCTTTCTACATTTACCTCTTTCTAAGACCGAGGTGTTACAGATTGAGATAGATTGCATATGTGGGAGGAGGTCAATACCGAAGTCTATTTCCTTTTTGATAGGAACACCAATTAATTAATTGGGATACACTTTCGGTAACTCATTAACGATGTGGGCTGACTCAAGAGTAGGGGTTTCAAAATCCTTATTCCTGACCCGAAAAAGATGATATGTGAAACACTAAGAAATTATTTTCTAGCATTAATGCAAGAAACAAACTTACCCTTAGGCATATAATTTCCTCCTTTCCACTCTAGAATAGGTTCATTTGGAAACATAAACTTTACTAATCGGGTTCTCTGTAGAAGCATAACAAGAATACAATCAATCCATACTTAGAATAACATCAACAACTAACATATCAAGCTCTACAAGATCAACATAAGTGACTATGGGATAAGGAGAAGGGACACTTTCTATAAACATGCATTGGATTTGGTTAGGCATTTACCATCATGCTTTCTTCCGCATCTAGCACAAATAGACAATGAAAATCCACCACCAATTCCTCACTAAGGTTTAGGATTAGGCACCCTATATTTGTTGAATTTAGGAGTCGGAGTATTGGAGGAACCTTGACCGGAAAACCTTTGTCGAAACTTAATAGTCTCCCTAGATCTTTCCTTAACTTTCTCCTTTTCTATTTGTTGAGTATAATCCATTAAACGAGAAATGTCCATGTCATTGATGAGAATGGTGGTGCATCATTCTTTAACCACCATCTCAGACATTCCCGAAACAAGTTTACTCATCCTTGTCCTAGGATCAGCGACCATAGTATGAACATATCTAGACAATCATGTGAAATTCAAGGCATATTCTTTCACACTCATGTTTATTTGAAATAGGTTGATGAATTCAAGTACATTTGCCTCCCTCATCTCAAAGGGAAAGAACATGTCAATGAAAGCAACCTTAAACTTCTCCCAATCAAAAGGACCCTTATCTACCGCCTTCTCTTCCTTCCATTGTTGAACCACACTTGAGAAACACCCTTAAGTTGATAAGAGGTCAATTCTTTCTTTTCCACCGGCGTCACTCTCATGATCATCAACATCGTGTACACCTCATCAATGAACTCTTGAGGATCTTCCTCAACCTTAGATCCATGAAAATCTAGAGGATTCATCCAAGTGAAGTCTCTAACTCTAGTTTCCACAGTACCCACATTTAGGTTTATGGGGACCACAACCTCCCTATTGGCTTAAGCCATTATGTCTTGAGCCAACACTTGAAAAGTAGCCCTAAACTCTACATTAGTCACTTGTTCGATCAAAGGGTCAACCAGAACTAGAGGAGCTTCTTGAAGAGCTTCTCATTCCATATTCTCTCTCGTATTCCTTCTAACGTATGATCTTCAATGGACTATATCCTGAAAACCCTAAACCCACAAAACTCGTAACACTTAGCCCTTAGAAACCCTAAAAAACCCAAAAAACCCTAAACCCACAAACCTCTAAGCTCTAAACCCTATAAAGCCCTAAATCATATATGCTAAACCGTAAAAACCACAAAAGAACCCTAAGCCCTAAACACTAAACTTATAAAACACTAAAAAAACTTTAACTTAAACACCTAAAGCCCTAAACCCTAAAAACCTATGTAAAACCCTTAACCTAAAACCTAAAATGAAAAAAATCCTAAGCCCTAAACCCTAAACCCTAACCTAAAATCCTATTAACCTAAAACCTAAAGCAAAAAAAAACCCTAAGCCCTAAACCATAAACCCTAACCTAAAACCGAAAATCCTAAACCTAAAACACTAAGAAACCCTAAACCCTAAACCTTAAGAAACCCTAGATCCGATAGACTCTAAAATAAACCCTAAAACTATTTAAAACCCCTACAAAACTCTAACCTCTAAACGCTAAAACCTAAAAATCCGTAATCCATAAACCTAAAAAAAACAAAAAAAAAACCCTAAACCCTAAATCCTAAAAAAACCCTAAGAAACACTTAACCCTTAAAGACCCTGAAAAGACCAAAACCCCTTAAACCTAAAAAACTCTGAGAGATAAACCCTATAGAGCCGTAAACCGTATATGCTAAACCCTAAAAAAACACAAAAAAAAATCCCTCAGCCTTAAACCCTAAACCTAAAAAACCCTAAAAAGACTTTAACCTAAAAGAACTCAAAGCCCTAAACCCGAAAAACCTAGATAACACCCTAAACCTAAAAAACTCCTAATCCCTAAACACTAACATCAAATAAGATCATCTCTAAACTGCTAAGCATGAGGTTAGCTGCTATCATTCCCCTGCTCATATCAGACAATCAATCCGGATTTGTGAGAGGGAGGAGCATCACAGAAAGTATCATGCTTGCACAAGAGATCACTCATGACATCAAGAGGCCTAAAGAAGGAGACAATGTGGTAATCAAGCTAGATATGACCAAAGCCTATGACAGAGTGTCTTGGTCCTTTACTTGCTTGGTACTAAGGAGATTGGGTTTTGGGGAGACCTT
>JAJOOR010019201.1:0-30172 GCA_036250505.1 Solanum acaule | reverse complement strand
ATTTTGGTTGACTTTGGTTGCCTTTTTGGGGCATGTAGTTTCAAAAGAAGGGGTAATGGTAGATCCCCAAAAGATTGAAGCGGTTAAGAATTGGGTTCAGCCTAACTCTGTGACTGAAGTTAGGAGTTTTGTGGGGCTCGCTAGCTACTATCGTCAATTTGTGAAGAAATTTTCTTCTATTGCCACACATTTGACAAATTTGACCAAAAATGAGATACCATTTGAATAGACTGAAAAATGTGAGGAGAGCTTTCAAAAGCTCAAGACTCTCTTGACCACAACACCTATTCTAGCACTACCGGTTAAAGGTAAAGATTTTATTGTTTATTGTGATTCTTCACATTCTGGTTTGGGTGCGATGTTGATGCAAGATAAAAATGTCATAGCATATGCATCGCAGCAGTTGAAGGTACATGAGAGGAACTATCCAACACATGATTTAGAGTTGGCAGCGGTAGTGTTTGCTCTTAAGATCTGGCGGTATTATCTTTATGGTGTGAAGTGTGAGGTATTTACTAATTATCATAGTCTACAACATGTATTCATTCAAAAGGATCTGAATTTGAGACAACAAAGGTGGATGGAGCTACTCAAGTATTATGATGTGACCATCCAATATCATCCGGGTAAGGCTAATGTAGTGGCAGATATACTAAGTCGAAAGGCGGTGAGTATGGGTTGTTTAGCTCGCTTGAGTGTATCCAAGCGACCCTTGTGTCACAAACTTAGAGTCTCACTAATGTCCCGTGCGGCACTTGACAACTTACTCACAAATCTTTCACGATCTTGTAAGCTCAAGTAAGCCCTTTGAAGCTAGATCGCTAAGAGAATGAAAGTAATGACTTAAAAAGATTTGGAAGAAGACTTTGTATTACTTGGAGAATGCTTTACAACTTGCTTGATGATTTACAAATGAGAGGCCCTTCTATTTATACTACTTCCTAAGGACTTGAGTGTAAATAATATTTACTTTACAAGTCCCTCTAATAATTACACTTTGGACCATGTTCTAGAATTCTCTACTAGTCTAGAGAATTTTAACACTTTCCAAGATATTTTCTAAGTTATTCTAGAGAATTCTAAGGAAAGGTCTATGGAGTTTTATAGCCTTCTTGAAAGTGTCTAGGGAATTCTAGAGTGTTCTACTAACCTCCCCACAACTAAAGATTCTTCCCCATTATTCTGGTGCCAAATTTGTATTGTGAAGTGGCAGGACATGACACTCTCCCCCACCTATTTATGCGACGATCGCGTCGCATCGCAGTTGCAGAGACAACCGAGTCTTGTTTTCTCGCATGCACGACCAATAGTCCATTGACTTAATCAAGGCACTTGTGTAACTCCTTTAGTTGCTTCCTGATCTTCTCTAGCTTGGCCTTATGATCAACCTGCTTCCTAGGAGGCGCGCACCTTGACGACTTCTTTGACATCACGACATTGTTCTTTTCTGGAACCTTCTTCATGCATGGTGGCAAAGACCTTTCTGCACCATTGTCTTCTTTCAAACTTGCAATAGTATCTATAAACGCTAACTCCTTCTTTTTAGGGCCTCTTATGACCTGCATAGCTATTAGACGGACTTGTTCTTCCATCTTTGGTACTTTAACCAGGGGCACCATACATGATCCTCCTTGCTCCATGACTAAAACTCATTAGAGGTAAGGGTCGATCACCGTGTGGCACTCCTCGAAGAACTCCTGCCTTAGAATGATATGGAAGAGGTCTAAAGGAGCAACAGTGAAAATGGTCTTACCTTGCCACTGGCCCAGCGTGATGCTTACTCCATGCGCGACTCCACACACGGGAGTCGATGGTGCATTGACCGTCCTGAGTTCGGCGTTACTTAGACTGTAACTCATCCCCAACCTTGTTGATGCCGTTTTGGTCATGATATTGGCCTCTACACCCGTGTCGACCATAGCACGAGAAGGTCTTCCATTGATCGTGATGTCGACATACTGCACGCCATATCCTCTTGACTTTCCTGGCTTCTTCATGATGGCTCCGCATAATCCAATCAAGCCCCAACTGCGTCATCTATACGCCTTGTCCTTGCTCTGGTGCATCCTTCTCTTTCCGCTCTCGCATGATAGCACCAAGGCTCTTCAATTCAGAGCACCTTGCATAGCCATGCAGGCCACCGCATATGTAGCAACCACTTCTTTTTGTACACTCCATCTTTTTCTTGACATCGCTTTGACATCCAAACTACTTGTCGTTGGACTTATAGGTATCGTGCTTCTTGGGATGTGGCCGCTGCTCCTCGACTTTGCCACGATCTCCCCCACCATGGTCATGACTACCTCTTATCTCCTCTCCTCTGGCTTTGTCGGGCTTCTCATGCCTGAAGTCTATCAAAGCTTCGGCCTGTGTGATGGCTTCATCTATAGTCTTGACCTGCTGACGTTCCAACTTCGTCCTGGCCCAATTTTGCAGCCCATTCATGAAGTGGAATAACATATCATCATACGTGAGGTTAGGAATTTGAAGCGTGAGGGTGGTGAACTCCTGCACATATGCGCGTATGCTGCCCATTTGCTTCAGCTTCCTAAACTTGTGTTTCGCATCACAGATAACGTTGTTAGGGAAGAAGGCCTTCTTGAACTCTTCCTGGAATTACTCCCAGGTGTTGATGGTGCACGTCCCCTTCCCTATCTCGGCCTCCTTGCGCCTCCACCATAGCGTGGCTATCTCTCAAAGATACAACACGGCAGTGTTGATCTTGTTCTTGTCGCTCTTCAGCTTGTTGCACTTGAAGTAATTCTCCAAATGCCATAAGAAGTTCTCTACCTCTTGTGCGTCACGGACGCCTTTGAATATAGGTGGCTTGGGAACCTCGACCTTGGCCATCATATCTCGGTCAAGTGACAATGATCCTCAAACTTCCACGCCATTCTTAAGTGATTTCATCTCGATCTTCATGGTCTCAATCGTGCTCAACGCCTCCATGAGCCGACACTCCAAGGAAATGATAGCCTCCTTCATCTCAAACTCGGCACGATGGCATCCCTCCAACTCCTTACGAATGTTTTTGGTCTCCTCAAGGGTGAAGTCTTCAAGAGTTTTGAACTTGTCGTCGGTTACATTCATGCGCCGGCCTAATATTTCCACGGCCTGCCTCACCACTTCAACCCTTGCGACCCATTCTTCTCTAACGGTGATGTCAATGGCCTCCTCGCCAAGTTCATCCTCACTTGCTTCGGTGGTCGAAGGTGGATGAGATGTTAGTGCCTCGCTCGGTGTGAGGTCGAGCAGCATTTCCTCACTACCCTTTTGGTGCTTCTTTCCCTTGCGGTTTTTCTTTCCACCATCCAAACGGACGTTGGTGGTGCTAGCAGCGTTCACGTCTCCTTCGTTAGCCATTCCCTTAGTATCAATCCTTGCTTTGATACCACATTGTCACGAACTTAGAGTCTCACTAATGTTCTGTGCGGCACTTGATAAGTTACTCACGAATCTTTCACGATCTTGTAAGCTCAAGTAAGCCCTTTGAAGCTAGATCGCTAAGAGAATGAAAGGAAAGACTTAGAAAGATTTGGAAGAAGAATTTGTATTACTTGGAGAATACTTTACAACTTACTTGATGATTTACAAATGAGAGGCCCTTCTATTTATACTACTTCCTAAGGGCCTAAGTATAAATAATATTTACTTTACAAGTCCCTCTAATAATTACACTTTGGACCATGTTCTAGAATTTTCTACTAGTCTAGAGAATTCTAAGACTTTCCAAGATATTTTCTAAGTTATTCTAGAGAATTCTAAGGAAAGGTCTAACAAGTTCTATAGCCTTCTTGAAAGTATCTAGGGAATTCTAGAGTGTTCTACTAACCTCCCCACAACTCTAGATTCTTCCCCTTTATTCTGGTGCCAAATTTGTACTGTGAAGTGGCGGGACATGACACTTGGCTAAGGAAATTCAAACCTTGGAATCTATGTTCATGCAATTGGGCATCTTAGAGAAAGGTGGGGTGTTAGCTAGCATTGAAGTAAGGGCCACGTTCATGAGAAGATCAAGGACAAATAGTTTGAGGATGAAAAATTGAATGAGCTTAGAAAGAAGACTGTGATTGGTAAGGTACAAGAGATCACTCTTTATGTAAAAGGTGTGCTCAGTTTTAAAGGAAGGATTTGTGTTCCTAGAATGGGCGACTTGATTCAGAAATTATAGGTAGAATCCCATGGTTTGTGGTATTCTATCCATCCGAGTGTGACTAAGATGTACCAAGACTTGAAGTGACTTTATTGGTGGCTGGGCATGAAGAAGGATATAGCGAAATTTGTGGCTAAGTATCAAAATTTCCAACAAGTAAAAATATGAGTATCAAAGGCCTGCGGGGTTGTTTCAGAGAATGCCAATTTCGGAGTGGAAGTGGGAAAGGATAGCCATGGATTTTGTGGTTGATCTTACCAAGACTTTGGGAAAGTTTGATTCTATTTGGGTAGTGGTTGACCAATTGACTAAGTCAGCCCATTTTATTCCCGTCAGAATAGAATATAATGCTCAACAATTGGCTAAGGTTTATGTGAAAGAGATAGTGAGGTTGCACGGGGTGCCCCTTTCTATCATCTCAGACCATGGTACGCAGTTTTACCTCCAAGTTTTGGAGGAAATTACATGAGGAATTGGGCACACAACTCACTTTCAGTACGGATTTCCATCCGCAGATGGACGGGCAGTCAAAAAGGACTATTCAAGTGTTAGACGACATGTTAAGGGCATGTGTGATTGATTTTGGAGGGAATTGGGATAAGTTCCTACCGTTGTGTGAGTTCTCCTATAATAATAATTATCACTCCAGCATAGATATGGAAATGTTTGAGGCACTCTATGGGAGGGGATGTAGATCACCCATAGAATAGTTTGAGGCTGGAGATGTGAAACCTTTGGGGGTTGATTTAGTGAAGGATGCTCAAGTTAAAGTGAGGAGTACTCAAGCTAAGCTTTTAGCAGCCCAAAGTAGACAGAAGAAGTATGCAGAACATAAGGTAAGAGACATGGAATTTCAGATGGGTGAGAACGTTCTTCTTAAGGTATCACCCATGAAAGGAGTGATGAGATTCGGCAAGAAGGGAAAGCTTAGTCCCCGATACATTGGGCAATTTGAGGTTCTTGACCGGGTAGGGCTAGTGGCGTATAGGTTGGCTTTACCTCCAAACCTATCGGGAGTTCATCCGGTATTTCATGTGTCCATGTTGAAGAGACATCATGGTGACGGGGATTACATTATAAAATGGGACTCAGTGGTGCTAGACAAAGACCTTCAGTATGAGGAGGAACCGGTTGCAATTCTTGATCGTGATGTCTGAAAGCTGAGGACCAAAGATATTAAGTCCGTGTAAGTTCAATGGAAGCATCATCCAGTTGAGGAAGTTACTTGGGAAACCAAGAAGGACATACGAGACAAATATCCCCAGTTGTTCATCGATTCAGGTACTACTTCACTCTTGCTTTAGCCTATTTTTCCTAGTTTGTCACTCGGGGACGAGTGATAGGTAAATTGGTATCTATTGTAACGAAAGGTTCCCTTCGTTATAGAAAAGCCAACGGGGAAAATTTTTGGGCCAGATTACTTTTCTATAGTATCTGGAAGTTCCCAACCTAGTCAAGATTTTGATGAAATCGGAGTCAGTAAGGTCTAGGGAAATCTAGTAACAAAAAGGAAAGAAAATTGGGAATTTGATCATATGGGTATTTAGCTAAGACATTGAGGAAACCGTATGACTTTACATAATCGAATTCAGGCAAGTAGAACTCCCGAAACTGATCTTAGCGTAAACGGGTATTTTCTAAGTGTCATGGGATGAAGGTGTGTTGTGAAATGGGGGTTTGGAACTCTTAAATAAACTCACTGGTTCTGTGCAACCCATTGTGACAGAATTATTCACGCCAGGGCGGGGCCACTATGGCAGGATAGAGCCCGTTGTAGCGGCTCAAACGCGACTTAAGTCGGAAATAAACCCCAAAAATGTTTTATTCTGTACGTTTTGACTTTGAGAGCTAAGGAACGACCCCAGGTGTTTTCTTGACAGTTTATCACCATTCTTGAGGCTAAAGGTAGGCTTTTCAGTCCCCGAATCCATTTTTCGATCCATAGAACTTAGTTTCTTTGGTAATTATCGATGGGGGAAGGTTTTGATATGGAATTTATGGTGGAAAAAGCCCTAATCTGGGTATGGGGATCAATGGTTTGACCTACGCTTGATATTATTGATTATAATCCGGGTAATTAAGTCTTGTTTATTGATCCTCGCATTACTATGATTGCTTGTAGACCAAGAACAAGCAGAAAGAATCCGAAAAGGGAAGAATCAAGTTTCTTAGGGGATTCAAGCTTTGTTCGACGTAGGTGATGATTGTGATTTCATGTTGTGTGATATATATTTGTACTTGCTTCATCATATTGCATGTATGTATGCGAATGTTGCATTATTGATCACACTAATCGTAAATGATTATGAACGAATAACTATATGTCATGAATCACCTCTTAATTGTATGACTCTGGAAATGTACATTGTGATTGTGATTGTGGTATGTTCAATGGAGCGGGTTTCATGTTTCAACACACTAACTGGGATTGGATGTCACGTACCGACATAAATATTAGAACGGGTGTCACGATCCGACACACTAACTTGGAACGGGTGCCATGATCTGGTACACTAAATATTTGGGTTTGGGTTCCATGAGAGGACCAATGACTTGTTATACATATGTGTATTGTTAAGAATGTGGAATTGTACATTATCCTGAAATCATATTGATATTGTATATGTTCGGTGTATGCATGTTTATGATGTTGTAATGACTTGCTTATATTGCACTTAGTGGGATAGTCATGTGATCCTACCAGTACATTGTGGTTGTGTACTGATATTGTACTTGCTCTTTCTTTGTTGAGTATAGGGCATCTTCAGGCGGCTATTGACTGACCTCACTTGGAAGATCAGTGATCGATCGAATTCAAGGGTGAGCCAGTTTTTCCAGGCTGCCATGAGTTCTCCTTTCGTCTATGTCCACATCTTCTGACTTAGACTAGTACTTTATATTTTCTTATTTTTTATTGGGTTGTACCCATTTCCTTAGAATTATGATCCTTGTTAGAGTTTTGGTACATTGACTTTCAGGTTCTAGGCATTATTTCCGCAGTTGTTTGATTAGACTTTGGATTTTATGGGAACTCTATTTTTCCTTTAGAATTTAAATCTGCTTCTGTAACTTTAAATGCCTTAGTTTTGATTAAGTTGTGTAGTTCTTGGTTAGCTAATTAGTATTAATAGTTCTCCCACCGGAGGTTATTGTGGGTGCCAATCACGACGGTCTGGATCGAGACAAAAGTCTTCTAATATGGTGTATGAACCAACGACATATGTTCACATTTTTTTAGTTCAAAATCATATTTGTATTAAATAATTTAAAAATCATGATCTTATATTTTTACGGGACACATACTCTCGTATCACCATCTTTTGTACTCATGAAGTGGAGGACATAAATGTCGCAAAAAATACTCCTTTCACTTCTCAATAAATTGCCAAATCATTTTCTCTATGAATGATATTTTTTTGACATATAATTCGGTTTGTATATTTTTTTATTCATTGTTTAGAATTGCAACGGTCTTCGAGATTTTGCAAGTTATATGGGAAGAAGTTTTGCATATGTTACAAACTTTATAAACTATGGAAAGAAGCATCACATAACTGTTTCTGAATAGTTTCACATTATTAAAAATTAAGGAGTTGATCGTTAAAGTTGATGGACACATTGGTTGTAAGACAACTTTATCAATTGAGCTACAACAAGAACACAAGTTTGTATGTGGAAGAGAGCATAAGCAATACGAAGCTACGAGGAACACAATTCTTTGTAAGAGTTATTGAATTCAAATTAAAGACAACATTTACAGTCCATAAATTATTATTATCAAAACTAATCTTTAAAGGATGATACTACTTTTTAATCTTTAACAAAAAAAAAGAATAAAAAGATAAATTCATAAAAGGAATAAACAAATATTAACTACTAATAAATATGTGACTGAAATAACTGTTATAGGCACAATGGATAAGGATATTTTTGTTTAAAGGATAAGGATACTTTTAAATTTTAAACAAAAAAATAATAAGAAGATAAATTAAGAAAAGGAACAAAAAAATATTAAATATTAAATAATTATAAATATGTAACTGGAATAATTGCTTCATGATTCTTTTGAACAGAGTTTATATTTAATTACGTTTATATTAAATTAACAAAATTAATTTCAAATTTGAAAATAGCAAACATAAATAAATAAAAAAGCAAACTGAAAACCTGATTTGTTTAGATATGTAACCAGCTCTTACTTTTGAATTCCTATAATAAAGACAACCACTTACTGTCACAACCCAAAAAGGGATGTGATGGCACTCAATCTTATCTCACCAAGATAAATCAGTCTAAAATCTAAATATCACAAAAATGCGGAAATAAAAACAAGAAAAATACACTAACACCATCTACTAATGCGGAAATCATAATCAACTCAAAATAAAACCCCAAAACCTGATTGTCATGTGTACAAGCCTCTACAGTATTACAATTGAATCGAAAGAAAAATAAAAGTCTCAAATGACATTGTTTCTAAAATAGAACGAGATCATAAATAGGAGTAAGAAGGTCCGCTGAAATGACAAGCTGCTACCTCACAAACCTCTACAAGAAGCCTCAGACAAGGAGAAGAGAAAATATCACGGGCTAGTAACCTACAAAACTGTAGAAGCAAGGAGAACCAAACCACATGATACTCAGCAAATAAACTTCTAAACACAAGCTAAGGGGATAGAATACGGGTACTCCTTACACCCCAACCAATCCTCCACAACTACAACCTACATAAAACCAGTCCAACCTAACAGTTCACACTTACATAGCACACAGCTCAACAACAACACTCTAACAACTAGATATCCTCAACAACAAACTCAATATTCATTAATCACAAGTTCCACAAAAAGGCACTCACAAGATCAGCAACACACAAGATCAAGTTCGCCAATGATAAAAATGGGCAATGCAATGAAATGCAATGTCAAGTATAATGATGCATGTCTGACCTAATGATACACACCCGTTGTCTCAAAGTCCGGGACCCATGGGGGACATATCTGTCCATGCATCCATCGCGGCGTGAGACACGACCCTCGATATATAGTATTTGTCGCAGTGCGCAACACATCCCACGAAATATTGTATCCATTGCGGCGTGTGATACGTCCCTCGAAATGGTACATCATCTTTAGTTTATTATGCTTTCTCAATTCACATTACACTTGTCACAACCATGTCTCAAAACAATGCAAATGACATGTTCACACAAATAATGAAGAGATGACCATTTTCATAACATTGCACAATTCACAACAACACAATCATGATACAACATCAATAGTGAATCAATAAGCCTTTCAAAACCATTCTCAACACATTACATACCAATAATTAATCACATAACCTTTTATTACCCCTTTTTCATCGTTAGAATTATTCAATATGAACAAGTCAACCCATCACCAAGTCCCATTACTTCCCAACACATACCACGATTCTATGCACTTAACAAGGGTTTCGAAATCCACTTGTCTCAATTAATCAACAATTCACTCCGGAACTTGAGCCTTCCCTTTTCGTTGAGCTACCGAATCAGTGCAATCTATTCAAGTACATAATCACAATAAGATTTTGAAACTAACAACACCCATATTACTATAGGTTTAGCCTAGATCCAAAAAGTCATCTAAATTTAAATCAAATTTCTATATCTTGATGTCAATTAACATGTCGACTCTTTTAATATTCTCCAAATTTCAAGCCTAGGGTTACGTTTCCTACTTCTCCAATATCATAATTCTAATAGTATTCATATAATAAATTACCTCCTATATTCAATTATCTACCTTAATATATCAAAACTTGAATCATAATATAATAACTATGAGAAGGTTCCAAAATTCAAGCCAATTACGTGAATTGGCTCCTAAACCACGGGGACCTTTGTTAAATCCATAGACATTCTTTATCCAGAATGTCATATGTAAGTAATAATACCACACCCTTCCAATAATTGGGCCAATCATTAGCATTACTAACTCTTCATTATTAACGTGAACAAAAAAAACTCTACTAATAACAAGTAATAATCATAATGTGGCTCAACTCATTTAATCCCCTTCTCATTTGTTCCTTTCTCGATAGTTTATTACAATGTATATTCTCTAATATAGATATTACTCGTTCTCACTGACTCATAACCCTAAATCCATAAATCAACTTTAACCTACCATTTTTATGAATTATATAATATATATTGCTGGCATTTTCATTCCTTACCCACACAAAATAACATAATGTTAGTTTATTTCATACATGATCATCGATATGGTGAACAAAATAAGATAAAATTATAGTTTTCCTAGAAGTTTTTGTTTTCCCCAGTAGCGTGAAACAATAGGTTTGGTCAGGTTTCTTTTTCTCTCTTTTAACAACAATAATAATGAATTAACATATTTAAATCTTACTTAACCTATTTTAAAAGAGAAAAATGTATGAAATACCAAACTATTTAATTCAAATTAAATGTTATAGCCATAATTTATTTTATTTGTAATTCGCAGCAAACATCCCATTTTTTAGCCATCTGGTTCGGTATACAATTAGCCATTTCTGGTATACAATTACCCATTCAGTATACAAATGTATAAAATGTGTTTGTGTTTGTATAAAGCGAGAGAAAAGTGTATATACATATACAAATACATATATTTTCGTCCTATGCACTTATAATTATACAAATACAGATCTTATTATACAAATTACAATGTATAAATGAATTTATACAAAACTGAACAATTTGTATAAAATTGGATGTATCTAGCGAATTATACAAATCAAAAGCTCCATAGCAAACATAAAATTTGTTACAGAGCGCAATTATACAAACTATAGTTATAACATACAAATGTGATTTTTATGTTTGCTATATGTGAAAGTTGCTCATTTTAAAATATATGGCCCCAGTGGTATAGGGTATTAATAAATTATAAACTTAGCCCATTAACCACCAATTAAGTTAATTCTCTAAAACTATCTGTCAATTAAATTATCATAGTTATTGAATAGTTCAAAAATTTCAAAATCACTTCCCCAACTGATCAAAAGTGACTCGGGACAACTATCGAGAGAGGTAAAAATGGAAATTTTATAAAAATTAACAAAAATGACCTTCCGGGTCATTACATTATCCACCACTAAAAACCATGTTCGTCCTTGAACATAAAGAAGAAGAAGGAGGTTATCAAGATAAAGTACTAAGAACTGAACTTTCAAATCAAACTTTGGAAGATCTATAAATCAAGAGTGATTATCAAGCAAATAAACTAACTCATAAACCCAATCTAAACTGAAACCCATTGGACCTCAACATAATCATCATGATGAAACTTTTCTCACATAACCAAGATAAACTTCTGAATCACTACTGGCTACAATCAAAAATGAGCCTGAATCAACCACTAGACACTCATGATACACAAACCATCACAAATCTTATCAAGATTCCCTTCTCACAACACAATTTTTCCACGAACTTAAGATGTACAAATCTGATCTTTAGATATCGGATACTCATCAAGGGAGGATCAAACTTATCTAACACAAAGAAGGAAATGATCAAGTAACCACCCAGCCAGCGATACATCCAAGTATACAAAAGCTCCAACAACACTATCAGGATGCTAGATCAGTAACTGTGACTATAGACAAACCTTAAAAATAGTAAAACTAGACTAAATGGTCTTCACATTCAATCACACCTAGTCAGAACGTCACCTCGACGATGAGATGAATAATTGTAGAACTATAACTATTCATGGTAGCTCTTCTATAAGTTCTTATAAGCAAAGTTGTGTGTGGAATCACTAGTATACTTTAACTATCCCAAACAACACAAAATCTGACATAATTGAAATGGCCAAGTCTGCCCAAGAATGTCACCCTACTAAAAGGACAATCATAGGATCAATACACCCGATCCACCACTAGGAATCCACCCATAGAAGTGAAAAAAACACATGTGCATAGGTAGTGAAACAAAATCTAAATAATTTCCAGAACGAAGAAGGTGGTCACATAAGAATGTACGGAAGCAGGGTAGAATAACACAAGTTACTGCTTCCATAGTGCCCATATCAAACATTTCCATTCATCTGACTTCATCTCTTGATTTTTAGCCACCTACAATCAACTAGTATGATCCCCATCACAATCGTACACATACTGGATTTATCAAACCCCACATGATCCTAACAGTATTCCACTAAGGTCAACACTCTTAATATTAACAAAACATCATAGCCACACCAACCATTTACCTAACTCTCAAAATGTCACTAGTATCAAAGTCTTCTTAGCAAATACATTATCGCCTTCAAAAATTTCAAACTATAGCTACCTCTCATTCCATTTAAGCATCTCATGATAGATATAGTTCTCACAAAAGGCTGATAGCACTAATTCAAAATCTGATAATACTTTCTCATCGATATAAAACTATTGAATCACACCTAATGTCAACACTCAACTCCACACAATGTTACACATACCAAGTGTCGACTATTATTCAAACCATCATATACCTCACACCAACACTTAGAGAAATTCTTGGTCACCCCAATAATTCTATATATTATAAGCATAGAATCTCTATTTACTATTAAGTGCCTATGTAACACATCATAACAGTCTATATCGTCCCATCAACTAAGTAGTTTCAATCCCATCGAAATCCTCAATAACCATGTAGAACTGTAGGTCCACACCGTTGAACATCCATAAGTTACCTATCATATTTTGAACAATCTAGCTCGACATAACCACATAGAATCTTCCACACATCAGTGCTTGTCACCCAAATCAAAACTCAATTTTTATAAAATTCGATGATAAACCCCCAGTAAGTCTGTACCAAACTGATTCACATCTCACAGTCATATCTAAACTTATAGGCAAAATCAATACAACCTTCAACTCCAAATCAAGAGTTTATATGAGAGGTTTTATTCTTTCACCCTTCTTAAATTCTTCCCATGACACAAATTTCAAATACCCTGAACTCTTTAATACACCTGACTTTTTTTTCGCTGACTCGCTTACCAATCTTATCATTTGACCAACAACCCATGAAATTTTATCTTATACTCTAAACCAACACGTTTAAGTAAAATCCTTCCTTAGTTTTTTCTAACGATCAAAACTAATAAACTTTACAACTCAACCATGCACAAGTCCTTCGAAATGCTTAATACTTGATGTGATCGATCGTTTCTTACCTTACCAATTCATATCTTGACAAAACATACTACCACAAACGTAGACTTACAATAAAAGATTTGAATTCAGATTCCAACTATATCAGTTACCAAATTCAAAATCACAAAAGAACTTATCACCACACTTGAGCCGAATATCTGTAGACTTCTTTTCTCAAATTTTATAGAGTAGTTTTTAACCAATCTGATGAACATGTGACACAATGCCATAACTAGATCAAAATGGATGAAATCACGCGTCTCTGAACCTTATTCTCAATCCCTTTGAAGATACATCTTTTGCCTTTGCAATAAGAGAAAATATTCTTGCTCTCACCTCTTTCCGAAGGCTACACTACATCCCACTATTTTTGTCATTATGACTCTAGCTGCTTTAAATTTTATTCGAGCGGGGTCCCAACATCTCCTAAGACTTTCCATACAACCACATTACTCACCAAATAGTGAAAAACCACAACATTAGATACTCGCAAGTCGTTATTTGAATACAAAATTTGTTCAACCAACAATCCTGATGATATATTTGTATCCCAATCACAATCCATCACGAACTCTTATTAGCATTATGCTGAGTTAGCCCTTGCCATCACCACAAAGTCAACCTTATATTGACATGACCTCTCAAACCCAACTATACCGATCAAATTCAAAAGACAAACTCAATTTTATACACACTTTCTTACTAAAATTCTCAATTACCTTCACAAAGGTATACTCGTTGAGACTTCCTTTACCTATAAGCTTGTCATCCTAATATCAATCCACTTTCATGGAGCTTACAATGAAATCACCACTCATTTAAAATCCTCGAGATACACTTCACAACCTAAACACATTAATATCGTACCAAAGATCCACCTTTAAAAGCTTCCTTATAATTAATGTGTAACACATTCGTCTGTAGTAACAAGCTAGTTGTTTTCTCAAATATGAATACAACATCAAATCTTATTATATGAGCATGTGATACAATTGATAACTCCTTAAGGAGTTAGTATTCACACTTACAATCGATGTATCCGTTTTCATATAACACTAGTACCACATCGTGAAAGTTCGTTAGATCCACCACTAGAACACATAATACCTACCGAGAAGATTGTACCCAAATAGTCCAGACATTTCTTCCCATTAAGTAACTACAATACACTACCAAATTTGTTTAGTCTCTCATCCAAAGTGATATGCATTCCTTCGTAGATCAGGTCCATAACAAGAGTAACACAGTCCTTAACTCTAACCAAGTAAGAATTGGTACCATTGTAATATTCATATCATGGCCCTCTTTGATATACACTCAATATATAAAATTGTAGTAGAGAATCTAACCTCAATTGGCGCAACATCATTCTCATCATTCATTAAGCAACCCATACATGTTATGACAACTTTACTTACTATATTTTCCATAGTTACAATGTTCATTATCTAGCCACCCCTTTAATCATTCCACTTCCAATTGTCAAACCACTCAAGATATTGTCTATACCATACAAGTACTATTTCTCAGTTGGGGGAACTAACCTGAAAAAGGATAACACATTCATGAAGTCTCTCAAACCATTGTTCAACCTCACCATTCATATATTCTCAAAATATTTTGTCAAGTCATCACCTAACTCGACCCCATCGAATTGCAAAACATTCTGAATCTAATCACATATCCTTTTCATAAGTCTTATCACTTCCAAACCAAATCTAACCTCTAAGCCATACATGACACTAACTACTCACATAAGGAATCACAGATAAATCATCATATTAAGTGAGAGAGAATGGAAAGAAGCGATAAGAATCATTCCATATCAATAGCGCACGATAGAAGATTGTTCCTAAAAGTCACTATAGCCTCTCAAAGATAAGTACAGACATCTTAGTACCGATCCTCGAGACTCTACTTAGACTCGGCTTGTATACACGTGAAACCTATGAACCTGGGGCTCTGATACCATTTTGTCACGATCCAAAAAGGGATGTGATGGCACTCGTCTTATCACACTAAGACTAGTCAGCCTAAAATCCAAATATCACAAAAATGCGGAAGTAAAAACAAGAAAAATAGACTAACACCATCTACTTATGCGGAAATCATAATCAACTCAAAATAAAACCCCAAAACTTGGTAGTCATGTGTACAAGCATCTACAGTATTACAATTGAATCGAAAGAAAGATAAAAGTCTCATGACATTGTTTCTAGAATAGAACAATATCATAAATAAGAGTAAGAAGGTCCGCTGAAATGAAAAGCAGCTACCTCACAAACCTCCACAAGAAGACTCAGACAAGGACAACAGAAAATACCACAAAGGTTCGGGCTGGTAACCTACAAAAATGTAGAAGTAAGGGGTGAGTACCAAACCACACGGTACTCAGCAAATAAACTTCTAAACATACGTTAAGGGAATAGAATACGGGTACTCTTTACAACCCAACCGAACCTCCACAACTACAACCTGTATAAAACCAGCCCAACCTAACATTTCACAATTTACATAGCACACAACTCAACAACAACACTCTAACAATTAGATATCCACAACAATAAACTCAATATTCATCAATCACAAGTTTCGCAGAAAGGCACTCACAAGATCAGCAACACACAAGATCAATTTCACCAATGATAAAGATATGCAATGCAATGAAATGCAATGTCAAGGATAATGATGCATGTTTGACCTAATGATACACACCCACTGTCTCACAGTCCAGGACCCATGGGGGACATATATATCCATGCATCTGTCGTGGCGTGTGACACGACCCTCGATATATAGTATATTGCACAGTGCGCGATACGTCCCTCGAAATATAGTATCCATCGTGGCGCGTGATATGTCCCTCGAAATGGTGCATCCTCTTTAATTTCTTATTCTTTCTCAATTCACATAACACTTGTCACAACCATGTCTCAGAACAATGCAAATGACATGTTCACACAAATAATGAAGAGATGACCGCTTTCATAACATTGCACATTCACAACAACACATCATGATACAACATCAACAATGAATCAATAAGCCTTTCAAAACCATTCTCAACATACCAATAATTAATCACATAGCCTTTTATTACCCCTTTTTCATCATTAGAATTATTCAATATGAACAAGTCAATCCATCACCAAGTCTCATTACTTCCCAACACATACCACGAGGAAATACACGATTCTATGAACTTAACAAGGGTTTAGAAATCCACTTGCCTCAATTAATCAACAATTCACTCCGGAACTTGAGTCTTCCCTTTTCGTTGAGCTTCCAAATCAGTGCAATCTATTCAAGTATATAATCACAATAAGATTTCGAAACTAACAACAACCATATTACTAGGTTTAGCCTAGATCCAAAAACTCACCCAAATCTAAAATCAAGTTTCTATATCTTGATGTCAATTAACATGTCGACTCTTTTAATTTTCTCTAAATTTCAAGCCTAGGGTTACGTTTCCAACTTCTCTAATATCATAGTTCTAATAGTTATCATATAATAAATTACCTCCTATATTCAATTATCTACCTTAATATATCAAAACTTGAATCATAATATAATAACTATGAGAAGGTTCCAAAATTCAAGCCAATTACGTGAATTGGCTCCTAAACCACGGGGACCTTTGTTAAATCTATAAACATTCTTTATCCAGAATGTCATATGTAAGTAATAATACCACACCCTTCCAATAATTGGACCAATCATTAGCATTACTAACTCTTCATTATTAACGTGAACAAAGAAAAAACTCTACTAATTAGCAAGTAATAATCATAATGTGGCTCAACTCATTTAATTCCCTTCTGATTTGTTCCTTTCTCTACAGTTTATTACAAAGTCAATTCTCTAATATAAATATTATTACTCCTTCTCACTGACTCGTAACCCTAGATCCATAAATCAACTTTAACCTACCAGTTTTATGAATTATATAATATAATTTTCTGGCATTTTCATTCCTTACCCACACAAAATAACGTAATGTTGGTTTATTTCATACATGAACATCGATATGGTGAACAAAATAAGATAAAATTAGAGTTTACCTGGAATTTTTTGTTTACCCATTAGCGTGAAACAATAGGTTTGCTCAGGTTTCTTTTTCTCTCTTTTAACAATAATAATAATGAATTAACAGAGTTAAATCTCACTTAACCTATTTTCAAATATATGGCCCAAGTGGTATAGGGTATTTTAATAAAGGAAAAACTGCATAAGTGAAGGTCTTTTATTTAATAATTACCACTTTAAGTATACTTTTAATTTATTACCATTTTTGTCAACTTTTAGCAATACTTACTTAAACAATTTTGTTCCTTTAAACTTAGCAAAAAGTGCTGTCATTCGCAACTTTTTGCAATACTACCATTCAGCCGAATTTTTATATATGGTTAAAAGAATAATGTTGATAAATGTCGTAAATATTTTTAAAAAGTGTACATGTATGTGATTTTCCCTTTTAATAATAAATTATAAAATTAGCCCATTAACCACCAATTAAGTTAATTCTCTAAAATTATTTGTCAATTAAATTATCATAGTTATCAAATAGTTCAAAAATTCCAAAACCACTTCCCCACCTGATCAAAAGTGACTCGGGACAACTATCGAGAGAGGTAAAAATGAAGATTTTATAAAAATTTACAAAAATGACCTTCCGGGTCATTACACTTGCCCATTTATCCATTTATTTCCTTCCTTCTATAATTAATAGCAGAGGCAAAAGGTAAATTTCAATTTTTAAAATTTTTTAAAAAAATTATAGTGAACTAACAACATTAATTTTAAATTTAAAAAATACAAAAAAAAAAAAAAACTCAAAACATGATTTGTTCAAATTTTTAAATTTAAAAATTAAAAAACTTTTAAATCTGGATATCTTTTAAATAATTTATTTATTATTTTTTCTACTTCAAGGAAATATAGGATATTTAACTATTTTAAAGAATAAAAATATGTAAAAATTAACTTTCAAGATTAAAAAAAAAAAAACTAGATTCATCTAATATTATATAGTAAAATCTAATATTATGTAGTAAAAGAGATTAGTAAAAAGAAAATTTAGTCAAATAAAATATATTTAAAAAGTCATATGATAATATAACAATAAAAAATATATATAATAATAATAATAATATAATATAAACACAAATGATAAGTAAGCATTGCACTTTAGAATTATAAAAGAATACGACATTCAAGTTTAAGACGATGAAAATTTTACTATATAAATAATGTCATATGGTTTAAAGTTTAATAAATAAAAAAATATTAAAAGTTATTGAACAATGAATGAACAAAAAATATACATTTTTGAAAAAATTCGAACAGAAATATTTTCATTTAATTTTAAAAGCATTAAAATTTTTATATCATTATTGGAGTTTGAAAATTATTTTAAATTTTAAAAGTAATAAGTAATAGGAGAGGCAAGTTATATGACATTTCAAAAATAATACTATGAAAAATATAATTAATAAAACAATACTCTAAAAATATAATTTAAAAAATCCTAATAAAAGATTTTTAATTGCTCATATTCTCTCTCTAACTTTTTTATTTCAAAATTTTACTTATTAAAAATATTTATGTAAGGATAATTAACTTCAACATATAACGGTAGTATATAGATAAAGTCAAATAATTAGGGAACAATCATTCTGAATAGTGCAAAAAAGATTATTCTTTAATTTTTAGTTGATCCTTTTTTCCATTTTTATTTATAATATTTAATGATTTAAAATTTGTTTGTTTTTTTTTTTTTTGTAGGATGGTTGATGTGTGAATTCATTGGATTTAAATTTTTATTTTTATTTTTGAGATATTTTTTAAGTTATTATTGAAGATTTTATCAAATTGTATAACAATGTGAGAGAGATGCAATTTCAAGTTTGGAATATTCATTTTTATGAATTTACTATTTTGTATGATTCTTCATTTCTTGGGATAAATATTTGAATAACCTGTGAAATTTTAGAAGAAAAAAGTTTGTATATTGCAATTACTTTAATGAGCAATTTATATATAATATATAATTGAAAAGTAATAAATTATTAAAATTGAATTAATTCAAAAAATGTATCTGACAATTTAACTACAAATCGTTTTAAAATAGTTATAAGTTTATGTTTGTTATATATCCTTATCCGTTCAATGTGTTATTCAAAGTTGATTTTAAAATAAATTTATTAAAATATCATTCACCTGTAAGAATTATATATAAAATATCATATATAATTATAATTCTTTTTTAAAATATCATATAATTGATATATGTATTTTTACAAAAATTAAAACCTGAATAATATGCCAACAATTTAATATTCAAGTGATTAAAATTTCTTAGTTTTATGCATAGCATTACTATAATCATAGAATTTTTCTTAGTTATTTTTAATTTAATCATTACGATTAATTTTTTTATATCTTTGGTATTCTAACAAGAGGATAATATGTATAGCGTGAGAGTATTTATGCTTTTGAACAATTTAATTAATAAATAAATTAAATAATTCTAATGTCAAATCTAGACACTGAACTAAGTTTATATATTGATTTATTTGCATAAATATTTATTATAACATATCAGGTGTTGAATGTTAACATCCTCTCAAATAAATTTCATAATACCATTCTATAATAAGTTAAATTTTGAAATTGTCAATAAATCAATATTATAATTATATTTGTCAACTAACGACGTGCAACATATCATATAGTATATGTGTTGTAAAATAGAATTAATATTACTAAACTAAGTTTTTTAGTAAATGATTATAATTGAAAGAACATATTAAATGTGCTTTTAAATAATTAATACAGATTGTTATAGAGTTACTTGTTTTTTGAGATCAAAATGATCAGATATCATTGAAACATTTCAAAATACATTCAATGTTTAAATATGGGGAGAAAGTGACATTTCTTTGGTAGTATTATATTGTAAAAAAATTTACAAACAAAAAAGAAAAAAATACCAATATAAAAAAAGTCACCAATAGTCTTTTCTTTTAATATTATGGCCATAAATGATAGACACCATTTAAGTACAACTTTTCACTTAAATATTCATGCTTGAAATTTAGTATGTGCATGACACTAATAACGATTACCATAAATATTTTAATATTTTATATTTATACGTAATATATATTTATTTATTTTAGAAAAAAGGTACTTCTATAGTTAATGTAGTGTTATAAGTATAATTTTGTATAGATAAAAAAAATATAATATCAAAAATTAGTTCTAAAGAAAACTAGGTTGTTATAGTAAAATGTTGTTAGAATGTATGTCACATATTTAGCTTGACCAATTCTTTGTTTTAGATATATGTATGTTAGTAGCATAATTTAATCTTAATATAAGAACAACATCACCTATGGTGAAAAATATTTTATTTCTTTATGTTTCTACCTTATCTTTGCAGAATTGTAGTCTTCTCTTTTTTTGTCGCATAGATATAATATAGTTGTTGTCTAATGAAAGTATCTAGTATCTAGTATATAATAGAAGTTGTACCGTGATATAAAATATTAAATTTTTTCAATAAAAAATTAATTGATGAATAAAATTTAATGTATTATTTACAGAATCTTTCATTTGATTTAAAATCATTTTATGATCAATCACTATTTTCTTATCTAATTTTATATAGCTAGCAAGGAGTGTATCTTATGACATGACATTTTCTTAGATTAAAATGAACACAAAATAACAGGAAATTCATACTTAAAAAATTGTATACTCAATTAAAATATACAAACAGAAAATATATGGAACACAATTGATAACCAATGAAGAAGGAAGACGAAATACATGTTCATGCTATACTCGCTCTAGTGTTACATTTGATTGAAATATCTTGTCACCAAAACTTTATGTCACGACCCAGACTGTCGTGATTGGCACCCAACCCTCTGGTGGGAGAACCGATACTACAACCCAACTAAGCAGCCTTAACCAAGATACTACACATTTAAAGATATGGAAGCAGGTTTAAATGCAGAAATTATATAGAGTTCCCATAAACTCCAAAGGTTTAAATAAACTAGCCAAACTAATGCGGAAGAACAACCCCTAGAACCTGAAAGTCATTGTACCAAAACTCTACTAACGGCAAGTCTAAGAACAAAGGTACAACCCTGAAACTAATCAAACACCTTAAACAAATAGTCTGAGTCCGAAAGAGTGGACTTAAACAAGAGAGATCAATGGCAGCCTAAAAGAACTAGCTCACCCTTGAATCCGATCACGCTCAATAGTCACCTAGCTGAGGTCTATCAATAACCACCTAAAGATGCCCTATACTCAACAATGGACAAGCAAGTGCAGTATCAGTACACAACCACAGTGTACTGGTAGGATCATGCAGCTATTCCAGTAAGCGAAATATATATAAGCAGTCACAACAAAGTAAAACACGCATATACAAAATATATATATATATATATATCAGTTATCATTTTCGAAGCAATGTACAATTCCACATTCTCAATAACAAGTATATATAACAAGTCAATGGTCCTCTCATGGAACTCAATCCAATGGTCCTCTCATGGAATCCAATTCAATGGTTCTCTCATGGAATCCATACCCAAACAGTTAGTGTACCAGAACGTGGTACCCGATCCCAATAAGTGTGCCAGACATGATACCCGATCCCATATGTGCACCAGAACGTGGCACCCGATCCAAGATAGTGTATCAGAACGTGACACCTGATCCAATATATATGTTGGTATGTGACATCCAATCCCAGTTAGTGTGTCGGAATGTGACATCCGATCCAATATATATGTCGGTACCTGACATTCGATCCTAGTAAGTGTGTCGGAACGTGACACCCGATCCATTCAACAAGCCACAATCACAATCACAATGTACATTCTCATAATCATACAATCAAGTGTTGATTCATGGCATACAATCATTCGTTCATACTCAATTACATTAGGTGTGATCAATAGGCTTCATTCATATACATACATGCATTACAATGAAGAAATTACTACATACATCACGCAAAACATGAAATTACAATCATCACCTACCTCGAATCCAAACTGGAATCCCCGAAGGCAGTTGAATCTTCCCTTTCCGGATTCTTTCCACTTGTTCTAGGTCTAGAAACAATTAATATACGCAAGGATCAACAATCAAAGGTATAATTATCTGGATTACAAGAAACCAATAACCCAAGACCTAACCCATGATCCCAATACCTAAATTAGGGATTTTTCCACCATAATTCCCAGATCAAATCCCTCCCCCATCGATAATTACCCAAGAAACTAAGTTCTACGGGTCATAAAATGGATTTGGGGAGTAAAAACCTTACCTTTAGTGCTAGAATAGGTGGAAAACCTTCAAGAAGTATCCCTAGGTCGTTCCTTAGCTCTCAAGATCGAATGTTGCAGAATAATAACGTTTTTAGTGTTTATTTCTGACTTAAGTCGCGACTGTCCCGCCACAGCGGACCTCATCGCGCTACAGCGGCCCAGCCCGGGAGGGAATAATTCCTCTTTGGTGACTTGAACTAAAACAGAGAGTTAAATTCAGAGCTTCAAACCTCCATTTCACAACATACCTTCAAACCATGACACTCATAAAATACTCGTTCACGCTAAGATCAATGTTTTGGAGTTCTACTCACCCGAATTCGATTCTGTAAAGTCGTACAGGTTCCTTAACGTCTTAGCTATCTACTCATGTGATCAAATTCATAATTAGATATCTCATTCATTACCATATTTCCCTAGACCTCACTGACTCTGATTTCGTCCAAAATTGGACTAGGTTAAAAAATTCCAAGTTACTATCAAAAAGTTTTCTGACCCCAATTCTTTCCCCACTGGCTTTTCCCTAATGACGGAATCAGGTCATTACACTTTAATTTCTCCATTCACATCTATAACGACCTGATCTCGTCATTATAGAAAAGCCAATGGGGAAAGAATTGAGGCCTGAAAATTTTGGAGTAGTGACTTGAAAATTTCTAGCCTAGTTCAGATTTAGATGAAATCTGAGTCATGTGAGGTCTAGGTAAATATGCTAATGAATGAGAGATTTAATAACAAAATTTATTACATGAGAAGATAGCTAAGACGTTAAGGAACCCGTACAACTTTACAGAATCGAATTCGGGCGAGTAGAACCCCCGAAACTGACCTTAGCATGAATGGCTAGTTTTTGAACGTCATGGGTTGAAGGTGTGTGGTGAAATGGGGGTTTGGAACTCAAATTCTGAGGTTCTGTCTAGGTGTAAGCCATTGTGGCGGGATTATTCCCGCCAGGGTGGGGACACTGTGGAGGGATGGGGTCCACCGTAGTGGCTCAGTCGCGAATTAAGATGGGAAAAACCCCAAAAACGTTATTATTCTACAATTTTCATTCTTGAGAGCTAAGAGATGACTCCAGGCGATTTCTTGGTAGTTTTCCACAACTTTTGGTGCTAAAGGTAAGGTTTTACTCCCCTAATCCGCTTTTCGATCCGTAGAACTTAGATTCATGGATAATTATCGTTGGGGGAGGCTTTTGGCCTGAAATTGATGGTGGGAAAAATCCCTAGCTACAGGATCATAGGTTTGTTCTTGGGTTATTGGGTTTGTTATAATCCGGATAATTAGACCTTCATTTATTGACTTGCGTATATTAATTATTTGTAGACCTAGAACAAGCGGAAAGAATCCGAAAAGAGAAGATTCAAGTGTCTTAGGAGATTCAAGCTTGGTTTCGAGGTAGGTGATTGTTTGATCTCATATTTTGCGTGATGTATATTGGTAATTGGTTCATTATAATGCATGTATGTATGTGAATGAAGTCTTGTTGATCAAACCTAATGAAATGAGTATGAATGAACCAACACATGCCATGATTCAACACTTGATTGTATGATTATGAGTATGTACATTATGAGTGTGTGATTGTGGTTGTGTTGAATGGATCGGGTGTCACGTTTTGACACATAACTTGGATCGTGTGCCACGTTCCGGTGCATATATGGGATTGGGTGTCACGTTCGACACACTAATTGGGATCGGGTGTCACATTCCATCACACTAACAGTTTAGGTAAGGGTTCCATGAGAGGACCATTGATTTGTTATAACTACTTGTTATTGAGAATGTGAAATTGTAACACCCAAGAAATTTTTTTATCTAAGACTCGAACCGTTCTTCGTAGTGAGTGAGATTTTTGCAAGGATTCTAAAATTTCTTGAGTATTAAGGTCACTAGATGTAGCACCTTAAGTTTCAAGAAGAACTTAAGAGAAAAGCATTCAAGTCATTCCTAGTGTTTTTAAGTTTTGGGTCAATTTCAAACAACTATAACTCCTAGTACATAAGGACTTAGGTGAGCTACAATATAGAAAAATTAAATCCCTTTGAGTCCTCTTTCCAACACCACTGAGTTTGCTAAATTCCGAGCCCTGAGTAGAAAGTTATGACTGATTTACTAACGATGCGCAAACCTGGCAGCAGCTCCGCGACACGGAGCCAATACGGACCTCACTGCCTGGTGAAAAAACATTCCAACTCCCAGCTCATTTTAATTATTTCTTAAAGGGTATTTTATTCCTAGAAACCCTTAGGAGGTCATCTAAATTTCCCTAAACGTGTAGAAAATCAGTTTTCTTAAATCTAAACCTTCTCGTCCACTCCAAAATTTTACGCTCAAGGAATTCAAGAAAGGCTAAGGCTAGGGTTCATCTTTCAAGATTTTCCTTCAAGTCCTTCAAGAAGATGGTTATTTCAGGTATGTAAGCTTCCATAGTGTTGGGTTTGTTCACCCACACACCAATCATGTTAATTTCAGCTTTAAATTCGTTCTAAAAGTTGAAGCTTTGATGTTCTTGTTACGTATTCATGAATTTGCCTTCGTTCTTGAATTGGGATGAGATTGAGGAGTTCTTGAGGTTAATGTGTCGATTTATAGAGGGGTTAGAGTTAGATTCGTGTGGACATGTGATGGTTATCTAAATCTAAACTAAAGTTGAGCAAAAGAATCAAATTTAGGCGATTTGGGGTTAGAAAACGAAGAAGAGAAAAGTCGGGCAAATCTGGCACTTGGCTCCGCATCGCGGACCTGTCTCCCCATTTCATAAAGTTTTCTTTGCGTCGCGGAGAGGTCACGGACCTCTCTGCCTCAAAAGTTATTTCGTGACCAATTATTTTAATGAGTTTCCGCGTCGCGGACTAGTTTCCAAGCAGTGGATTTTTTATCTTTTCTCATGTATAGCTATCTAAAATCAATCCTAAACATCATGAGATCTTTCCTATCACAAATCACAACTTTGAATTCATAAATCACATTCAAGGTAGAGTTGAGAGTCAAGTCTTGAGAGTTCTCTCAAACATTTTTTGAGAAAGTCCTTTCGAGTCCTTTGAGGAGTCTTCTACAACTTCTAATAACTTGATTCAAGACTCGAGGAAGTGAGTACGAGTGAGGAGAATATATTCATAAGTCTACTTTATCATTACAAGATCCTCCATACCATGAAGCATAACTCTTGAATTCATAATTCACATTCAAGAGAGAGTTAAGAGTAGAGTTCAAGAAAGTCTTTGAGTTCAATTGTGAATCCTTTGAGATCCACCATCCATTTGAGTTAAGTTTTGAGAAGTAAGTATGAGAATGATAAGAGTCGTATACATGAGTTCCATATAGTTATGTAGACCATCGAGTCGAGTTGTTCATGCCATAATTCTGCATGAACATTATATGTCGAACAATCTTGAGATGAGAAGTATCTTTGAGTCCTTAGTTGAGTAGTTCATGCTCATAATTCCGCATGAACCCACTGAGTTGAGCATTCTTGAAATTAGTAGTATCATTCCAAGTATTTGAGTCTACCTATGGTTATTGAAAACCTTGCATTGAATCGTTTAAGTCCATAATTCGGCATGAACCATAATTTTAAAAAAAGTCTTTTACAAATGTTTTAACTTTGTTTTAAGACTTAAGCGTTGAAGTTGAGTAAAGAGTAAGAATAAAGTTCATTTTCTTTAAAATGTTATATGGGAACTAAGTATTCCCAAGAGTAAATGTTTTCACATTTAAGATGAGATGAAACTGAGATTTCAAAAAGAATTTTGAGCAAGAAAGGGAACATCGATTTCAAGAGAGCTTTTAAGCTAAGTTTTGAGTAATTATCTCAAACCAAAGAAAGAAATTGTTTTAAAACATATGAGCTAAGTATATTTTTTGGAGTAGTATTGAGCACCGATATAGGGATGTGAGTTCATATTAACTCAAGTCTCCATAAACCATGTAGCCATCATGGGCATTAATGGGTCATACTTTTTAGATGATCACATAAGTTAATCTAGTGGATCCACTAAGTTAAGCGTACTATATGACGGCAAAGTATAGGACAGTTCTGGCAGCATGGGCAAGACGATGTATCACCACTTAGGCTCATAGTGGTTGTTGTCAGTTAGAGAAACTCCCACAGCAGTAATTGCATGGTTCCTCAAGAGGTTCTGCTTAGTATGAATGGGGTATGGGACTTCATTCATGCATTGCACAAGTAGACTTTGAGAGGGAGCATGGTATGTCTTTTATGAATTTATGATTATGAGTTGACATCATGTTTTAAACAGTTTTCCTTTTCTTTATAATGCACTTATTTTAAATTGATTTATAATGAAATGAGTTTAGTTAAGTATTCATGAGTTGAGTATCTATAGTTGAATATTTCAAGTCGAGTATCATATCTTTGAAGTTGAGTATCTAATCTTTGAGTCGAGTATCATATCTTTGAAGTCAAGTATCTAATCTTTAAGTTGAGTATCTTATCCTTGAGTACTTCTGAGTTGAGTAATTTTGAGTAGTTTTGAGTATTCCTTGAGTTGAGTAAGTTTGAGAAGAGATAAGTATGTTTCCTTTTTTATGAAGTTTCAAGCTTATGTTTATGTTTTAGAATTCCCCATACATGCTCGTACATTCCACATATTGAGCCATTTGGCCTGCATCTTTTCATGATGCAGACACATGTATTCGGGATCATCAATAGAAGATTCGTTGATACATCCAGGAGTTCGAGTTAGTTATGGTGAGCCTCTTTATTTCCGAAGGATATCATTTACTTTTTAGTTTAGTCAGGATGTCGTGGGTCTTGTCCCAACTTCCATCTTTAACAGTTAAAGGCTTCATAGATAGTCAGTATAGTTGAGAAGTTTGTATTATTCATTTATTTTATTAAATGTTTTAAAGACTTATGTGCCTATTTTATGGCGAGTTGAATATATTATTTTTATTCTAAGTTTTTCATTTGAGTTAAAGTTGTACAAAGTTGGGTTATTGAATTTTATTTCAGTTTTTAAGCTTTGTATGCTTGAATCAGTTTTTCGCTTGTAGTCAGCCAGGATGACGGTTAGCTTAGGGACCAGCAATGGTTTTCGAGTGCTGGCCACATCCAGGTGTAGGCTTGGGTTGTGACAAACTTGGTATCAGAGCACAGAGTTTAAGTGTCCTAGTTGTCTATGTAGTCGTATCAAGTAGGATCTTGTTTATGGTTGTGAGTGCCCCACTTCTATAAACGAGGGACTACAGACATTTAAGAAAAGCTTCCCTTCTTTCATATTCTTAATTGTGCAATAGAGCTATGTTCTAGAGATTTATTCTTACTCTTATGTTTCTCAGATTCGTTCATTCGACTACTCATCATACTAGAGGTAGTTGAATAGAAACGTCAGTCATTTATCGATGAGTTGTTCTTAGCAACAGTCTTGAGAAGTCATGAGACTCCAGAGGGGCTTGAGAGTAGCCCAAAGAGTAAGTTAAGTGTTCAATTTCAGAGGAATGCACCCATAATTATATTAATCATGCGTTTGAGCTAAAAAAGTGAGTTGTATTATTTTCCTTAAGCCTTGTTTAGTTGAGATCCTTATGAGATGGTATGTTTAGAGCTTGGATATATTTCTCATCCAAAAAGATAGCATGGGTTACGAGATCATGAGCAATAGTAGTGAAAAAGCCCAGAGTTAGAGGAAAGTATGAAGAGGTTTAGTAATCTAAGTAAGGGAGATGGTGTTTTGACAAACTATGTTACTATAGTCATTAACCTAGTGAGTTAGTAATGAGGAGTTTTACCTTATGGGTAGACTAAAAAGTGATGAGTTGTGAAGATTCCATCATAGGAGGTAGAGTGTGTTTTGGCTAGAAAGAAGTTTGTGGTGAAGTGTCATTATGTAGGTAATGACCAAGTGTAAGTGTTGAATAGAAGAGCAAAAGTATTCATAATGTGATAGATTTAAGGTAGGCTTATGATTTGTTTGAGAGGGTCATGATGTTCATAAGGTTATAGAACTAATCAAGTAATGAAGTATAGTATAGTAGGCGAGCAACCGTATTGATATTCGGCTTTAGTAGTGAATATTATGCTTAAATTCGAGATGAGTGTCATGATAAAAAGAAGGGCAACATGAGGGTGATGATGTGAGTCTTTAGATTTGATATGGTAGACTTTACATAGAGTAGGTGAGGATTTGATATGGTTGTTGCAATGAATGTGAGTAGTACAACTGAGAGACCCTAACTTGTAGATAAGGGCAGTGAAGAGTGGCTAAGTCACAAGAGTAACAAGAGCATTAAGAGGTGTGCCGAGATGGTATGTTACCAAATGAGGTTCCAGTTAAGTTATGATTTTCCATGTGTGCCTAGATAGCATAATTGAGTTGTTAATGTGGAATAGGTCCATAGATTTCAAGTGTTAGCTTTACACCTAACGGGGAGATGATAAGAGGAGAAATCAAGTCAAGTGTTGATAATTTCTTAAGGAGCTGATTAGTAGGAGTCCATGGAGTTGTTAGAGTACTAAGCTTGAATGTGGTGATGTTAAATATTTGGTGGTTCTTGATATGAGCCCAATGTGGTGGTAAAGAGTAATAGTCTTGGGATGAGAGTCCCTATAGAAACGTATAGAACCCGAACATAAGGATTTGGATTAAGCTTGACTATAGTAAGAACATACCATTAGACTCAAACCTTAGTAAGAGTAACCCCGTTCTATACCCAGTCCAGTCGTCATTTGAGGACGAATGATCCCAAGGGGGAGATATTGTAACACCCCAGAAATTTTTTTAACTAAGACTCGAATCGTTCTTCGTAGCGAGTGAGATTTTTGCAAGGAATTTCAAATTTCTTGAGTATTAAGGTCACTAGAGGTAGCACCTTAAATTTCAAGAAGAACTTAAGAGAAAAGCATTCAAGTCAATCCTAGTTTTTCTTAAGTTTTGGGTCAACTTAAAACGACCATAAATCCTAGTACATGAGGAGTTAGGTGATATGAAAGATAGAAAATTAAAGCCCTTCGAGTCCTATTTCCAACACCACTGAGTTTGCTAAATTCCGAGCCCTAAGTAGAAAGTTATGACTGATTTACTAACGATGCGCAAACCTGGTAGCAGCTCCGCGACGCGGAGCCAATACGGACCTCACTGCCTGGTGAAAAAACATTCCGACTCCCAGCTCATTTTAATTATTTCTTAAAGGGTATTTTATTCCTAGAAACCCTTAGGAGGTCATCTAAATTTCCCTAAACGTGTAGAAAATCAGTTTTCTTAAATCTAAACCTTCTCGTCCACTCCAAAATTTTACGCTCAAGGAATTCAAGAAACGCTAAGGCTAGGGTTCATCTTTCAAGATTTTCCTTCAAGTCCTTCAAGAAGATGGTTCTTTCAGGTATGTAAGCTTCCATAGTGTTGGGTTTGTTCACCCACACACCAATCATGTTAATTTCAGCTTTAAATTCGTTCTAAAAGTTGAAGCTTTGATGTTCTTGTTACGTATTCATGAATTT